>VWYK01120809.1:0-18624 GCA_013399775.1 Semnornis frantzii
TCTTCGTGGCCCTCCTCTGGAAGGAGTTGTTCTGATCTGAGTTGTGCCACAGCTGTGGGAGATCTCAAAGGCACAGCAAAATCTGCTGTCCCCATTCCAGTCCATTAATGAGAACTCTGAGTCCAGCAGGTTCTCAAAGTGCTGTCTTAATGTCCAAAAGTTCTCCAGTACACACACTTGTAGAAAGCGCCAGCACAGTCCTATCAAAATGGGTCATTCTGACCTAAGGAAGATTTGTTTTTCATGTGCAGAAACTAAAAATTAGAACAACCTCCTCAGTGGACCAGCTCCCCAAGCTAGGAAAGCAGAGCATTTTGTGCCTCGAACAATCTCAAGCCTGTAGTCAAAGTTGATTATGTCCCACTGGGAATAGTATGTTTGAAATTCAAAATGAACTACCCTCACAGTGCAGAACTTGTTCCTACATCCAATCTGAATCTACTTTTCTCTAGTTTGAAGCCATTGCCCTCATCCTGTGTGGTGGTTTGGCCCAGGTTCCTTTAAGAAAGATGTGATGGTTTGAGAGTTCCCTGCCCCCCCTCACTATGTAAAATCACCTAGACTAGACTCAGCCAACTGGAAGTTAAGGACTGAAGCTCTATTTACAGCTTAGCATAGTGTACAAGCAGAGATACACACAACAGACATGAATAGTTACAGAAGTACGCAAGTTAAAGGTAACACAGAAACATAATCCCCCTCCTAGAAATCAGAGTGCCCAGGAGGAGCTCCCAACCACCCTTCCACCTTCTTTCCACCCCTCTACCTTACCCCAGGGTCTGCCTTACATGCAAGGTGAGTTTGGAGGATGGGCCAGGGAGGTTGGAAGCAGAGTGGTTAGTTAGGTTAGCAGAGAGGTCCAGACCAAGGCAGCAGATAGAGAGAATGAGACTCTCTGAGTGTGAGTGTCTTATCTATGTTTGTGTTCTTGTTCTTATACATCTCAGTAAGCCTATGAGTGCAGCAGACATCACCATTGTTTGCTTTTCACAGCCTATAATATAATTATTTTCATTAAAATATTCCAATTAGCCTCAAACCAGCATAAAAGCCAAAGAGTTTTCCAGGAGGACCAGAGAGGTCTAGGAGGTGGACCCTGGAAATCATAATTTTGTTATTCAATTCCACAATCCTGCTATCGCTTTATAAGTGGGCAGCAAAGCCAAACCTTCCTCTTTTCTCACCCTTCCTTCAGCTCTCTGCAGTGTGGTGAATCACTGAAATATCACGTCAGGGGTTCACCAGATGTCATGGATCACCAGAGTGTTAGGGATCGCCAGATATGGCGGAACTACGCGATGTCAGAGATTGCTAGGTGCGGGGGGATAGATGACATGAGGAGGGATGGCCATGACGCCAATGATCCAAGATCACCCCTTTTATTGCAGCAAGTCAACATGGAGTTATACAGGATAGACTGCCTGGTCACACACCATGCTGGTTACAGGCAGCTCTTCATGAGCTGTTCCCAGGGTGCTAAGAACCAATACCGTCACTGATCAGGCACCATGTTTTGCTACATCCTTGTTTTACGTAACTGCCTTCTACATAGCTACTTTCTTATCTTGAATGACTCATAGCAGGAACAGCTGCACTTGTCAACTCTCCCTCAGCAGGACGCAACATCTGGAGGGAGTCCTTATCTGGTAGACCCATGGGGGAGGTACCTGCCTGTGGCCTTCAAGGCCACTGTGAATTTCTTGCTGCTCAGTCAAGGCCTGTTCAGGCCTAATGGGAGACAATGAGGGGAAGAAAATGATCACTGGGGTTTGGTGGTTTACTTTGGTTGGGTGTAAGATTTGGGGGGAATTCTCACATATCCTGTGTCTGTATTAGAAGTTAAGGATTCCTGTATTCTGTATTTTCAGTACATCTTTAAATACAGTGTTCCATGTTCCTCTTGAATTCATAGAATCATAGAATGGTGAGGTTGGAAGGGACCTCAAAGACCATCTAGTTCCAACCCCCTGCCATAGGCAGGGACACCTCCCACTAGTACAGGTCACTGAAGGCCTTGTCCAACCTGGCCTTGAGGTTGGCTCCAGGTTGGCTCTAGGGAGTGAGCAGCCACAACCTCCTAGTCAAAACATTTTTGTTTTCCTTCCTTTCTACTCTTTAAAAGCTCAGACTTCCTGTCCCTGCAGGCCTTTGCAAACAGTCTCTCTGCAGCCCTCTTGTAGCCCTCTTGAGGTACTGGGAGGTCACTATTAGGTCTCCACAGAGCCTCCTCTTCTCCAGGCCAAACAAAGAACAGGAAGGTTAGGAGGGGGCTGCAGGAGGGAGGCCTCATTCCCCAGAGCATCCAAAGTGCGCTGAAATGCAGCCAATGCTCTGCATCCCTTTTCTTCCAGTGATGAGCAAATCCAAGGAGCTGTTTTGGGCCGCAAGGACTTCTGGCGCAAGATGTTCAAGTCTCAGAGTGCCGCGAGTGACACCAGCAGCCAGTCTGAGCAGGACACCTCCGAGTGCACCACCGCACACTCTGGCACCACCACAGACCGGCGCTCCCGCTCCCGCTCCCGACGCATCTCCCTGCGGAAGAAACTCAAGCTACCTATAGGTAAATGTATGTCCCTTCCTGTTCTCTATACCTATTGCATGCACAGGGAAACACACATAGAGGCTGGCAAGACTCTGGAATGGATTGTCCAGAGAGGCTGTGGATACCCCTCCTTGGAGGTGTTCGAGGCCAGGTTGGATGGAGCCTTGAGTAACCTGGACTAGTTGAGAGGTGTCCCTGCCCATGGCAGGGGGACTGGGCTGGATGATCGCCAAGGTCTCCTCCCACCGAGGCCATTCTGTGTTGTATCTGTCTTAAGAAATACTGCAAGAAGGCTCTTTATCATCCAAGTCTAATGTGTATGCTCCCAAGGGAAGCTGGGAAATTCTGCTCTTTCCATTTTGCAGATGGGGAACTGAGGCAAAAGGAAATGGAAACAATTTGCCAAAGGTAACAGAGGATATCTGTGGCAAAATAGAACACTGACTCCGTGTCTCCAAAGTAGAGGGCGAGCATCTTAATCTCACAGGCCTTGTTCCTCTCTGTAGAAAAGAAATAGTCCAAATAGCATTTGCTAGACAAGGAATGTCTCCTTTACAAGCCCCATGCCCTGGCCTTGCATGGTAGTTAACACATGTAACATATAAAGGCTGCCTTCCCCTTCCCTTCCTTTTCTCATACCCTAGCATGGCCACTTCACAGAAATGTTCTGCTAGTACTAATAAATAAGTTCTGCTTGGAAGCATTTTCAGAATTGTCCTGAATGGTTTATTCTGCAACAGGGAACTGGCTGAAGCGTTCCTCCCTCTCTGGCTTGGCTGATGGGGTAGAAGATCTCCTAGATATCAGCTCTGTTGACCGTCTGTCTTTCATCAGGCAGAGTTCCAAGGTAAACATGTCAGACTGGGTTACAGACAGCTTGGGTGGCCAAGACCTGGCTGGATTTAGCCGCCCAAGGAAATGTTCTACTCAACACAGGCATTGCAGTCAATGAGACTCGGTCACAGAAGTCTTCAGAGTGGAGTGCCATGGTAATTTGATACTGGACTTTTGAAACTCACACTGAAGAGAAGGTTAAACCTAGATTGTCCTTGTCAGCTGGTTCACTGAGAGGGAAATGCAGGCTCTGCTGCCTTAAACTTAAGGTTTATTTGTTGGTCATGCTTATTCTTTACTTGCGGCTCTGGCACAAAAACAAACCTTTAAGCAGAAATCTTTAACAGATGAAGTGCTTCAGCATAGGTAAAGCTGTGCAGACCCCACTGGTGGTGCTGTGGGGATCCACGAAGTTACAGTCTTGGAGATGGTTTGTGTCTAAGCAAGAAGAGCAGGAGACACTCCCAGGGCGCAGCCTGACCCAACCTTCTGCTGTGTGGATCTGCTAGGGCTTAGGGAGGCTTTGCAGCAGGACTCGGAAAGGTCAGACCTGTGGGTCAAGGCTCTTTGTATGAAGTTTGACAAGGCCACGTGCCAGGTCCTGCACCCCACGGTGAGCTACAGACTTGGGGATGTGTGGCTGGAAAGCTGTGACTTGGAGNGGAGAAGAGGAGGCTGAGGGCAGAGCTCATTGCTCTCTGCAGCTCGCTGAAGGGGGCAGCCTCTGCTTCTTGGTGGCAAGAGACAAAAGCAGAGAAAATGGTTCCAAGCTGCCCCAGGTGAGGTTCAGGCTGGATGCTAGGAAATATTTCTTCCCAGAGAGGGTTCTCAGTCATTGGAATGGTCTGCCCAGAGCAGTGATGCAGTCACCCTCCCTGGAGGTGTTTGAGCAGCCTGTGGAGCTGGTGCTTAGGGATGTGGTTTGGTGTTGCCCCTGCAGTGCTGGGCCAAGGGTTGGACTGGATGAGCTTGGAGGTCTCTTCCAAGTGGATGTTTTTCTGTGATTCTGTGGTTCTGTTTTTGCACAGGTGAAGTTTACCAGTGCAGTGAAGCTGTCAGAAGGAGGGGGGCCAGGAGGTGGCCTGGACAATGGGCGAGACGAAGAGGAGAATTTCTTCAAGCGTCTTGGTAAATGGCGCACCTGCCGAAGACACCCATCCAAGCTTCATCACACAGAAGAAAAAGATGGTTAGAAATCAGGGTTCTCGTCTCCTTTTTCTTTCCTTTTTTCTTTCTTTCTTCTTTTTTTAATCTCTTTCTTTCTGTATTTTACCCCTTTCCCTTTTTTCCTGCTTTCTCCGTAGTTTTTGTATTCATTCTAAGCCTCCTCCAACTTTTTTAGTCTCTGTAACTGTTTTCTTTCACTTCCTTCTTTTGTTTTGATTTAGAAAAAAAAACAAAAAACCTTTAGTAAAGTCAATTTAAAAATTAATAATTGAGGCTATACAATTAAATTCTGCAAATACAACATTTGGGCTTTTCCCATCAAACTAAATTTGATCAATAGACTTGAAAAATTACTGCTTGCTTCAAAGCACTTAGCTCAAAATTAGGTGTGTAAACCTTCCACTGCCTGATACAACAATGGGTGTTCTGTCAGGGTTTGTTTTGTTTGCTTTCCTTTGTTTTTTTCTTTCCCCTCCCCCCCAGTTTAGGCCATCCGACAGTTTTAGCAGAGATCAGCGCAGAAATGGAAAACCCTGCACAAGCCTTGTTACAATTATCTCTTTTCTTCTGTGTTTGCATGTCTGACTGTCTGCATACCATTCGTTAGGGCTGCTGTCCCTTTCTCTGGCACACGACACACAGCAGCAGCAACGCTCCTTGTCCACCAAAGTCTGTTTCATTGCGATGTGTCTTCCAAATCAGCAGGTGTTTGAGCAGTGACTTTCTGAATAACCCGAGGTCGTCAGAGATGCTGTTTCCAAATACCAGGCAGTTGTTCACATGCTCCTGTCCTTAGCTCAGAACTCTTCCTTGTTGTCAGGGAGGCAACCTTGTATCTCGAAAATTCTGTTACCGGTTTGCTGTTTGGTTGTTTGGTTTGTTGGGTTTTTTTTAAGAGAATCCAGTCTGAGTCCCAAAAACACACAAAAGGAGCAGATTTTCTTTTTCACCACGATTTCTGTAGCTGCACAGTACATTGCATTCTCTGGCATGATGGATTTTATTTTCTGACATTACACTGACTCTGCATGTCCATGTTTCACCACTGTATGTCCCACACCTGCAGTGTAGTGCGTGTGAGGCATCGTTCAGGCAAGTGATCCTAGTGGAGCTTGCTGGTGTCAATTCTACCATTGCAGAAACACTGCTGGTGATTAGCTCCTAGGTGAAAAGTATCATGGCTTTAGAAGGGTATTATCAGTCCGGCAGCTTGTTGTAGTGCAGTAGCTGAAGATGAATATCCCCACAATGGAAGGAACTGCACCATTCTCTTCATCCACCACTTTGTGCTGAACCTGGTGTGAAATACTCCCATCCTATTTTCTTTCACTTGCTACTAGGCACTAAGGACTGAGGGGCAGTGAGGTCTTTACAGACTGTCCCAGCTGTGGCTGTAGTGCTCATGTGAGATGACCTTCATATTTTCTTGTAAGGAGTATTTTTTTTTCCCATCTTGCTAATGCTGATTGGATGGCATTGTGGGCTTGCTTCTGCCTGCAGTGCCCATGTTCTTGATTCAGTAGCACAGTCTTGTGCCTGGGAGCACATCAGTGTGTGTGGCACATCTTGTGTCTAGATGAAACTCAGGTGACACATTGGCTTTCGGAACTTTGGAGATGTTGTCCATAGTTCAGCCTTTTGTGAGCAGGACATGGAAGTGTTGGAGCCAGTCCAGAGGAGGCCACCAAGATGCTCAGAGGGCTGCAGCAGCTCTGCTATGAGGACAGGCTGAGAGAGTTGGGACTCTGCAGCCTGGAGAAGAGAAGGCTTCCAGGAGACCTTAGAGTAGCCTTCCAGTATCTGAAGGGGGCTACAGGAAGGCTGGGGAGGGATTATTTACAAAGCCTTGAAATGACAGGATAAGGAGGAATGGGTTTGAACTGGCAGAGGGGAGATTGAAACTGGATGTTAGGAGGAAGTTCTTTGCAGTGAGGGTGGTGAGACATTGGCAAAGGTTGCCCAGGGAGGTGTTCAAGGCCAGGTTGGACCTGTTCTAGTGGGAGATGTCTCTGCCAGTGGTGGGGGGTTGGAATGGGCTTAGCTTTGAGCCCCCTTCCAACCTAAACTATTTTACAATTTTATGATTCTGTGAGTAACATCAGATTTGAGGTAATTAATGAAGTGTGCTTGAGGCACCTTCTGTGTGCTTGTGAGGGAAGAGGTGCACACAACACACTCTTGGGTTTGACACGTGGTCTAATGTACGTGGCTTAGCACCATATATGGTGGAGTTGGACATCAATTGCTTTTAAAGGTCTTTTCCAAGCAAACTCTTTCTATGATTCTATATTCAGGCATTAGAAATACCATAATAAAACTGATGTGATGGGTTAAAGATGGAGACTCCTGCATGTTAGCATGGCAAGCAAGCAAATTGTCTGGTTACATTGATGGGCACGGAGGGCCATTGCCCCTAACTGAAGCAAAGGGTATTTAAAGTTTTTAAGGCAAAATGTGAGAGTTAAGGAAGTTGTATGGCCATGTCCACAAGGATCTCTCGTTTGCAAAGCCCCAGAAGGCCAATAGCAGCCTGGGATGCATCCAAAGCATCATGGCCGGTACATGGAGAGAGGATTCTGCCATTTTGCTCTGCTCTGGGGAGATCTGATCTGCAGTGCTGCATACAGCTCTGGAGCCCTCAACACAGGGAGGACATGAACCTGATGGAGAGGGTCCAGAGGAGGCCACAAAAATGATCAGGGCGTTGGAGCAGCTCTGCTCCAAGGACAGGCTGAGGGAGCTGGGGGTGTTCAACCTGGAGAAGAGAAGGCTCTAGGCAGATCTAACAGTGACCTGCTCCTACCTGAAGGGACTACAAAAACGCTGCAGAGGGACTGTTTGCAAAGGCCTGCAGGGACAGGATGAGAGCAATGGCTTCAAACTAGAGCAGAGTCGATTGAGATTGGATGTGAGGAACAAGTTCTGCACCAGGAGGGTTGCCCATGGAAGTGGTAGTGGCCCCATCCCTGGAGGTATTCCAGGTGAGGCTGGATAGGGCTGTGGGCAACCTGATCTAGTTGATACTCTCCCTGCTGGCTGCAGAGGGAGTTGGACTGAATGAGCTTTGGAGCATTCTATGGTTCTGTGATTCTATGCCAGGAAAGCCATTACCACCAGCAGGACTGTCAGAGCAGCTGCACATGCCCATGGGATTTTCAAAGCAGGACAGTTTATAACACAGTAGAACAGCAACACAACAGAGGGTCTTCAAATTTCCAGTGCTTCTGTATCTTCCATAAGATCAACCGCTTTTATGTACTTATGGAGAAGAGATTAACTGCCCATTTAAGGTGGATGGGCATACTCTTAAATCCCTTAGGCTCTGACCTTAAAGCATTGTTTTGGAACCTATTTCTGCCTTCCCATTCTTGTCATTCACAACGCTGTGCCATTACCTTGCTTGTGGTTTATTCTTTTTTTCCATGTGGTGTTTCCTCTTGTGTTTTTGGGGTTTTTTAACAGAGCAGACCAAATTGAAAACAAAACAGACAGAGAAAAAAAAAAAAAGAAAGAAAATAAAAACAAAGAACAATAGTAGAATACAGAAAAAATCTGTCCCATCATTTGCAAACTGTACTATCCATTGCGGTGCATCATCTGGAGCGCTGGAAATCCTGTGCTGGATGTGTGTGTAAGCATAGCTATGTGTGTGTGTATCTGTCTGTGTATCCATATATATACACATGAATATCTGCACAGGCATGCATAACAAAGTGTTGATTTTAGTGATCTTTCCACCTGTACCAAGAGCAAAGTCTGTGTGCAGAAGCAGTTCCAGTATGGTTCCATCATAACCTCTAACTTTCCTCTGGGCGCTTGTTGAAGACAACTTGCCGGGGTGCTGGAGGCACAAGAGGACATGGGAACCGTGGCACACGCCTGCTCCAAGGGATGATCTCAGATTGGCACAGGAAGCAAGTGGGCGAGCTGCAGCTTGAGCAGCAGCTGTTCTCCTGGCAGGAAATGGCCTCTGCTTACCGGGCGACATTTTCTGCAGGGCTGAGCCACATGGACATTAAGCTAGTGAGGGCTCCTCTGCTTACAGAAGCTGCTGCAGGATGGGCAGAGTAGAGAACAGTCACCAGCTGCCTCTGAAGAATTCTCTTGCAAAGCTTCCACAGAGCACGAGGCTGGGACAGCAAAGGAGTGCCAGGGGCTGCAGCGAGAGCCTGCAGGTAGTGCCACTGAGTCTGGCAGCACAAAGCCTCTGCTAGATCTTCCTGGTGGGGCTTAGGGAGATGCCTCAGGCACACCTTTCTGCATCAGTAAGGCAAGTTCCTGTTCTTTATCTCATACAGACAATGCTCTGACAGACTCCTAAATAGGAACCACTTGCTTACCTCCAAGGAGGTAGTGTTACAACAGCCCTGGCAGGAAAGCTCAGATAGCACCCCTCAGGCTGTAAGGAAGGGAAGGGTATTTGTGCCTGCTCCTTTATGTAAGTGTTCTACCTGTGCTTTCTGCTTTACTTGTTTGTTCCATTTTGAGGAAATATTTCCAAGGAACATTCCCAGATATTTCCATGGGAACATTTTGTTTACTAGAAGACTGTGTACAGCTTCCCTGGAGGGAGAGAAGCCACAAGCCTTGTAAAGAGATCTCTTGCAATTTGCTATAGCTCTGCTCCAGGGGGAAAGTGAAGAGCTCCATGACCGCTTTCTGTTGTGACTATTGTTTGTGGCACAGAAGCGATTTCCAAGTCGTTCTGGGGAGTGTGGTCTGAAAGGGACTTGGAGTTTCAGCCATTCTCCTGTCCTGAGGAAGGAGAAGTCACAAAGAGCTGATGTTTTGCCTCTTGTCTTTCAAAGCTGTGTTTAAAGCCAACCTTCAGTGCTCCACACTTCTTCGGTGTTTTATCCTTCTGTCAGCTTCTGTACTTCCACCTGTAAATAGGAAGGACATTATGGACAAAAACGAAAGCCCAGAAGCTGACTATTCTTGTTGTGATCAGCCACCTGGGCCTCCAGACTACTTTCTTGATTTCTCATCTGTGTCTCTCTCCTGCTCTCACCACTGCATACCAACTGCGTAATCTTCTGTATGCAGAAGTATCCATTCCCATTGGCAATGGGATTAGTTGGTTTGTCATGTGAACCACATACACACAATTTAAAATTGGCCAGAAAGAAGCCCAGCAGTGGGGTGAGATCTTAATTCTCAAAATGAACTTTTCTTAGGGAACTTTCCACCCCAAACAGTGTGAGATACTTCAAGGGAGAGAGGCTGGAAAGATGATGATGATACCTAGGACTTAAGTCCTGTCTCACTTTGGGTGTTCTGGTAGTTGCAGATGATGTATACCTAAAAACAATAGGACAGTACTTGGCTTCCATATAGAACATTGCCAAAATTGGTACTGTTTTTTTCTGTTCCAGTAGAGGATGCATTACTGGATTGATACACAAGGAATAAAGTTTATGCATGCTTCAGTTTAATGTAAACGTAGAGGCAATAGAGAGGTATGAGGAGATCATTCAGGAAAAACAGGCAGTCAGCAAGATGATGTCTGTAAAGAGGTGAGAAGGAAGAGACAGATCCTGGTACACCTGTGTTGGAGTAAATCCTGGGCTTCCATGCCGAATATGATAGAATTGCTTGGGGCAGACATCAGTACGACCCAGACCAGGATCCATTCTGCGGTACACTCACTAACACCGCAAAACTCTCCCTGTTCTCTTCAAGGTGCCACTGCAAGGGGAGGAAGGGATTTAGACTAAGACTGTACTAGTCAGGGGTTTGGTTCCACATTTTTTTATTGGTGAGAGACTGTGTTCCCTTCTCCCTATCCCTCCCTGCATCCCCTCTGTACTCTCTGCTTCTTTAGGTTGCCATAGCTTTGATGATCACTTGACCTCCAACCAAGAAGGAGGAAAATCCAAGAATGTTGTGAACCTGGGAGCAATCCGCCAAGGCATGAAGCGCTTTCAGTTTCTTCTGAACTGCTGTGAACCAGGCACTATCCCTGATGCCTCCATTTTGGCAGCAGCCCTAGACCTTGTAAGTCATTCCTTGGTGTATTTTTACCTGCTGAGTGAGAGCGTGTGCCTACCTGCTGCTCCACTGCCATCCACCTAACACCGTTTGTGCCGGTGCGCAAAGCAGGTAACGCATGGCAGCGGTGCCAGCTGGTGGTGCTGTTATGTGGATGGAGCTTTAGCGTCTGTGTCTGGCTGAATGTGCAGACCAAATGGGCCTTGCTCTACTGCATGGCTTCCCCCTTGCTAGGTTATTGCCAGCACCAAACTGTTGTGGTCAGACTTCAAATTTCGCTCACAGCCATTCTGCTGCTGCTCCTACAGTCAGTAATAATAATGGACAGAATAAAGACTGAAGACTGCATCACTACCCGCAGAGGCATAGGAGTTCCACTTAGGACTTCCAGCAGTTAGAATCCATTAGGCAACACTGAACTGTTGGTCACCGAGGCCAGTCAGTGGGAAAAACTTCACATGTCAGAGTATGCATGCCTCTAAATGCAGATACTGCTGATTTGCAGATCCAAATCACAGGAGAGACAATTTGGGCCCTTCTGTCTGATGTATCTTCTTCCTCCTTCTCCTTTTAGCTGTTCCATTTTTTAAACAGTCCCTTCCATTTCTAAAGCAGTCATGGTCAGCCTGTGGTTCATGACCACTGGGACTCTGTGAGGGGCTTAGGTGACAAGCACAAGAGCATGACAAATACAACTATGGAGAGCTAATTATTAGTAACTTCTCTGCGTGCTGCTCTTTTGTGTCTTTCCATAAGCGTTTGGATGGCTGTGAAGTGAAAAAGACTGCAGAGAACTTGTGCCTTCTCTCTCCCTTTTGCCTTCCCACTCTCCATCTCTTGCCTCTTTTGCAGTCTTGCCCTTTGTGCTCACACTCAGCTTTGTGCTCGTGGCTGGAGATGCCAGGCTCATGGACTCTCCCAGGCTGATAGTGCCGCGCCCTGCACTGTGCTGCCTTGTCTGCTGTGTCGCTGTGTGGATGAGACACTGCACCACTCCTTCCCTCGTTCCTCTTAACCTTGCATCCTTAGGCTCCACATTCAAGCAAGTCTGCATTAATATTGGCCCAGAGTTGCCTGTTGCTATGAGTTTGCATCCAACTCTGCTGTTTGGACTGACCTCCATCTATCTTGCAGCAGACAGGTGGTTTTCTTCACTGGTTCCCACTCCTCCTGCTGGAGTTTGTTGTCCCTCTGGCTGAAAACAGTGGAGGCAGTGGCTGATAGGGAAACCAATCTCATGCTCTCACAGCCAGGAGTGGTTCCTACCAACCAGGGTTTCAGTGAGCTCAGAAGGTGGCTTGGGCAGGTCTGCTGCACAAAGACAACTTTCAGGGCTACCAGGCTGCCACCCGACTGTCAGTTCTAAACTCTCACAAGGAGTGTAAGGCGCGTGGGCAGGAAGGAGCCATTGCTGACAAGTATGTCACTAAGACCTCTCTGAGGATGAGCTGCTCTGTGCTAATAAATCAGATGATAAAACAGGGCCTTGGCAATGCTGCTCCTATTACCTAAAAACGTCTTATGTTTAAAATTTGCCAAACACTTGCTCTGCCTCCACACATGAAGTCAGCTGAGAACTACCAGTCCGAGTGAACTGTTTGAATTTGTCTCTTCTGACTTGCGGAGCTGGGGTTACAAACTCCACCTGACCTTGTTTCCTTGGTGCTGAATGCTGCAGAAGCCTTTGTATCACAACGTCTACCGGGTCTGCAGCTAAAGGATGAAAGAAGCCTCGTTCTGATGACAGGCTTCAGAGACTTGTCACAAGAAGCTGGTCAACTGGCACTTGGTCTGAGCAGCACTGGAGGTACATGGCAGTGGAGGCTGCAGGCTGCAGGAGGTGACAGCTCCTCAGCTCACGCTGTTGCCCAGAGCCAGCTTCATCTCAGTGCAGCACACCCAGAAGCAAGCACTCTGTTTTTTTTACCTTCTGTTTTCAGGGTTTTTTAAGTAATAGTTTGGGTCAGGCTTGATGCTAATTAGAAGCTTCTTAAGTCATTTTCTCCAGCCTAGTTGCTTTGTCAACCTTATAATAAAAAAGAGGCACACAGCTCCAATCTCAGCTTTTTCACCAGCTTTTGGAGCATGGTCTTCCAGGAAGGCTTTCCAAAGTGCAGTGTTATAACAGTGTCAAGGCCTTTGGTCAGCCTGGCTGTTTATATGGTGATTTAAAGAGATTAGAGCAGTAAAACAAAGGCTGCATCATTATGGAGGTAATGAAATTTATCATACCTGAAACTGAACGATGCCTGAGGTTTAGAAATTGTGCAGTGAAGATGTTTTTCTGGAAGCAATATCCATCCCTGGCTGAATTCTCTACAACTGCAGCGAATTTATGGCTTTGCTCACATTCAATGACAATTGATTGTGTTCTGCACACAGTTTCATCCTTATGTCACCAGCTTAAAACCAGGCTTGCCAGGAGTAAAATGGACTTTTTTTTTTTCCCCTTTTAAAGAAACTTTGAAGGTCAGAAGGCAAGCACTATGGTATTTCAGTCTGTGGACAGGTTTAAAGTGGTTCAGAGGTGCATTTTCTAAGTTTTGGTCTGTTGGCTGTGAACAGAAAGGTCATCAAATCTCCCCACGAGGCTGAACAGGGCTCTGGGTGACTTGGTCTAGTTGAGGATGTCCCTGCTGACTGCAGAGGGAGGTGGACTGGATGAGCTTTAGAGGTCCTTTCCAGCCCAGACCACTGTCTAGCATTCTACAAAGATACTACCTAAAGTATCCTGATTAGATTGGTGTAAATGACTCTGAGGGAGACACAAGCTTTCTTTTGACCATTTTAGCAATCTGTGACACCTGTCACCATTGCAATTCTTCACTAAGATGTGTGAGCTGATCTGCTCTAGCATGGAAACCTCTGATCCTTGCTGAAATGCCATGTTGAAAATGGGTTGTGTTTCAGAGGACCTACTAAGCATTGGGACAGCAGAAGCAAAGTCTAAACTTCAGGAGTACTTGCCAGTATCCTGACTCCACCTCACCAAGGGTCTTAGGCAGCTCTATTATCCCCAAGACTCTGATTCCATAAAGGAAATATTTGTCCATACCTGGACATATGACCTGGAAGGGAACCAGAGGCTGTTCCAAAAAGATCCCCAGAGTGGATGACTCTGATTGTTCCCTCCCTGGAGGTGTTCAAGGCCAGGTTGGACGAGGCCTTGAGTGACTTGTGCTAGTGGGAGGTGTGCCTGCCTATGGCAGGGGGTTGGAACTAGATGATCTTTGAGGTCCTTTCCAACCTTACCATTCTATGATTCTATGACTGGGAGCGAAACCAAAGGGCTGTGTCCTGGACTGCACGTGACTGTTTTTAGACCTGATCAGAGAGATCTGAACTAATGTTTCTGAGGCAGTTCTCCAAGACATTGGTTAATCATTTCTTTGTGAGCCGTCCTCAGATACTGACCGAGCTACTTCTCACACCGGACTTACCTTGTGGCTAGACAAAGCACAGCTGTCCTACTCCTCACCTTTTGACAGCAGTTGAATTTATTTATTCTTATAAGAAAAGTGTTGCTGTTTTGCACTTTGTTTTTTCCTTGAAGAGACCACTGGAAATTAATTTCTGCTCCAAGTGCCTGGTGCGGTATAAGAAAAGGCACAAGAAAATGACCACAGGTTGATTAGTCTTACAAAATTCCTTGTCCTTGAAAGCAATGCTGGACCTAAGTCATAAAACTCTGCAGAATCAACTTTACTGGAGCAGTATTGTGACACTGTACAACTGAAAATCCATTCTCTGTTGAGTCCCTCCCTGACCCCCCCCCCAAGCCATTGCTTTTGCATTTACTAATATGAGTCTGGTTATCTGTTGAGTAGTTCCAAAGGGGGTGCTTGAAACTCAGCTAGAAAAAATCCAGCTAAGAAAAAGCTGGATTCTTATTCATGCCAATTCATAACCTGCAAGAGCACATTTCAACAGGCAAAGTGATATGGGAGGTCTAATGTTAAGCTTGTGAACAGGTTCCTGGGCATGGACAGGCTTGTGAAAATATTGCTGCAGTGTTGAGCTTTGAGAGTGACCATGGTAACTTGTGTTCTTTGCAGCTGCATCACCTGCCTGATTCATTTCTCTCCATTTGTGATGTGTTTCTCTGTCGTGTGAACCCATCCCTGTCCATTCTGTCACATCTTCATCTTTCTCTTGCTGCTGCTGCTGCTGCTTCAGGTTTCTCTGAGCCTCAGGTAAGCTATCAGAGGGAGCTTGTGCCCCATGTTGTTCAGAAAGTCCTTTGTGCAGAAGGGCTTTGCAGTGATTTTTTAATTTGGAGCTCCTGCTCCTCCCCTTTACTCCCCGCCACCTACATACCCACCCTGACTTATAGTAGTTGAGTGCTTCCATAATGTTTACAGCACTTCCATTTACAAGATCCCTGCATGCTGTGATATTGTGGCTTAAATACTGGTGACCAGAGGGACAGAGGTCAGAGCTTCATTTCTCAGGTGTGTCTTGAGGTTTTACTCAGGGAAAACAACCTAGTGAAGTCATTCCCTATTGAGGGTGGTGAGACACCGGTACAGGTTGCCCAGGGAGGTGTTCAAGGCCAGGTTGGATGAAACCTTGAGTGACTTGTTCTAGTGGGAGGCATCCCTGCCTATGGCAGGGGATTGGAACTAGATGATCTTTGAGGTCCCTTCCAACCTTACCATTCTATGATTCTGTGATTCTATTCTGTGTTCCACACTGCATGTGAGCAACAAGTCAGTTATAAAGGCTTTTCCAGGTGCTAAGTGTTAGCTTTGTATCTGGTTGTCAGCGAGTGTCTGGCTTCAGCTTTCTGCCTTCCTGCCTGCTAGGACACTGGGCCAGCCTCAGTGTTCCTGCTCAAGATAAAAATGTTGCTGCTTTCTTCCAGCACTTGAATAAAATCTGAGCAGAAAGCTGCAACAGGATGTTGTCAGGAAGCAGCCATGTAGACAAAACATAATTATTATTCTTCTTTTTTTAGTATCCCTAAAGGCTGGATTGCTTCCAGTCCTCTTGGTAGGGAGTGAAAGCTAGGAAGGGACTTTTTTAGGGTCTCAGATCGGGATAGCACAGGGGAGAATGGAGCAAAACTAGAAGTGGGTAGATTCAGGCTGGATGTTAGAAAGAAGTTCTTCCCCATGAGGGTGGTGAGACACTGGCACAGGTTACCCAAGGAGGTGGTGGAAGCCTCATCCCTGGAAGTTTTTGAGTCTCTGGGCAAGCTGATCTAGTGTGAGGTGTCCCTGTGCATAGCAGGAGGGTTGGAACTGGATGATCCTTGAGGTCCCTTCCAACCCTGACAGTTCTGCAATTCTATGATTCTGTGGTAGTTATTTCTGGCTTTAAGTTTAGCTGCAGTACAGAATTTCTTAGCTCCCAAAGTTTTGGGAATTGGTCCAGAATTTCTTGCTTCCAGCTTTTGATGGAAGCTCTATTGGAAGCACTAAGTCCTGTCCCACAGACCATATTCCACAGTCTCAGAGCCTGTCTGTTATTTATGGACCACAGATGAGGAACCTCCTTTAGATGCTGCCCTGTTTGAGTTGTCATGTTAGCCACGGTAGAATCTGAAAGTGTGGCACTTGTTTGTGCTTTGTGCAGTCTCTGTTAGGGAGCCCTTCAAAGGCAGCTTGTAAATGGTGAATGTTGCTGTAGTCTTAGTTTTACAACCTGCTGGCCACAGGGAGTTATTGCTTGTGAAAATTCCAGGAATAGAGGGGAGGAATTAAATGGAAATGTGGAGAACCATTTAGTTTTATTCACTTTCCAAAATGTTATTTTTGCAGAACTGTAGACTGATGGGAATTAAGCTCCTTCCTGAGTCTAAGCTCCACTTGAGGAAACAAATTACAGTGTCCATTTTGGAACACATTTGGGAACTTCAGAAGCATTCTTTATTGCTCTAACATGGATCCTAGTGGGTGATTTAATACGCTATCGTTTCTCCCATTGAAGAAAAGTTCTGTTCCAATCTGGGAGCAAGAGGCTTTTCCTCTGGAAAATAGTCAATCATTTCAAACCTCAACTACCTGACATTGGTTGGGTACTAAATTGTCTGATTCTTGCTGAGGCTGTTGAAAATGTGTTGACTTATGGCAGTAGTGGATTTCACTCTCTGGTATCTGCTCTATGCCAGTGCTAACGAGCACTCTTCCTAATTTCAGCAAACCTTCTGTCATGCTTCCCCCCCAAGATGCAGAAGCAGAGCTTAATGTGACAAATGCCAGGATCCACGTGGCCACACTGCCATTTGTGCTTGCAATACTTGCAGCCTTACTGGCGAAGGTGGGAAGAGACCTTGACTCGGTGTCACTGCACACCTCTGCAGTTGGGCAGCTCCACGCTTTTTGAAATCAAGCACTAGAGAGGGGCACTGCCAGCTGGGCTGCTCAGAAATCCCTGCTGCTTGCCCTCAGCATAGTTGCTGAGCAGTTCACAGCCTTGGGATTGTTAGTTCAGGAGCTGTCAGACTTTGGTGGAGAGAGTGCCCAGGCGCTGTGGCTCCCGGGCGTGCTTCCAAAGCCACGGACCAAAGCCCAGCGTCCCCTGCCCCTCAGAGAGCTGTGGCGAGGCGTCGGTGCTGATGGTGCCTTTGGCCCACGTTGCAGGAGGCGCCAGTGGTGGCCAGAGCAGCTCTGTTCCTGGAGTGCGCGCGCTTCGTCCACCGCTGCAACCGCGGCAACTGGCCCGAGTGGATGAAGGGGCACCACGTCAACATCACCAAGAAAGGCCTCTCCCGAGGGCGCTCTCCCATCGTGGGCAACAAGAGGAACCAGAAGCTGCAATGGAATGCAGCTAAGCTCTTCTACCAGTGGGGAGATGTAAGTGTTTGCTTCTCTTCTACTCATCAAATCTAATGGCATCCAGCTTGTGCTCCGCAGCCTGCCAGGGTCAGCTCCTCTCCTGTGGGAAACAGACTGTCTGGGGGGATATCACTGTGCCCCCTGCCCTCCCTTCACTGTGTTCCCTCTAAGAACCCATTATGTTCACCCTCCTATTTCCAGACACATGAATGCCTAAGCAAGGGTAAGAGCAGGGGTGTGAAATGCCACCTGCCTTCTGCTAGCTCCCAGAGGTTTTTAGCCCAGGGCTGCTCGAGCTAGCAGTGGTACTATATACTACTTACTCATGGTTTTCTCTTTGACATGCTCACACAGCCTCTCTTTGCACCCATGCAAACTGTTAGCAAGCATTCTTGGGCAAGCTTTTGCAGTACTGCTCTGCATCATCTGAAGAACTGCCTCCAAGTTGGAGGCCCAAGGAGGCCAATGGCATCCTGGGGGGCATTGACAAGAGTGTACCCAGCAGATCCAGGAAGTTTCTCCTCCCCCTCTGCACGGCCCTGGTGAGGCCCCACCTGGAATATCGCATCCAGTTCTGGGCTCCCCAGTTCAAGAGGGACAGGGATCTGCTGGAGAGAGTCCAAGGAAGGGGTACAAGGATGCTGCAGGGGCTGGAGCACTGCCTGATGAGGAGAGACTGAGAGCCCTGGGGCTGCTTAGTCTGCAAACAAGAAGACTGAGAGCTGGGGGGGTCAGGAGCTTTTAGAAACCAATTAGATTCACTCTCAGCTGTTTTTTTGAAACGGTAGCAGCCTGAGCTGGAAAAGGGCCAGAAAGGGTTTCTGTTTGAAATGTTTAAAACCCCTGCATGATGCAAGGTCACAAGAAAGGAGGAAGGGAAATCTGAAGGTAGGCAACTAATGGCAGAGTTCTCTTTCTCCTCATCTTTAGTGGCATTGTAAGGCTTAGCTGAATGCATTCCCTGTGTTTACCAACTGCTTAAGATCATCCCAGCTAGGAAAAACCTTGCTTTTATTTGACTACAGGGCAGGCGAAGGTTTGGAAAGTAGTCTTCCCAGTGCAAATTTCTTCTCTTTTTACTGCAGAGTGCCCTGCTGCTCATCAGGATTTGTTTCTTCTCACTGGAGGCTGGGGCAGTGCCCATAGCACTGCTACTCCCCAGACAGACTTGTGCTTCAGGACTGGTCTGCACCTAACACTGTTGAGGTGCTGTTCCTCTGTGTCCTGTGTGTTATGCTGTGCAAGCTGCTCCTCTGGCACCGCTTTTCCTCCCAGGAGCAGCTTCTCTTCAGTGCTGCCCTTAGGCATATC
>VWYK01120877.1:0-17027 GCA_013399775.1 Semnornis frantzii
TCCAGCCTCTGATCATCTTGGTGTACTCTCTGGACCCTCTCCAGCAGCCCAAGGTCCTTCTTGTGCTGCTTTCCCCAGCTCTGGAAGCAGTGCTGCAGGTGAGGTCTGAGCAGAGCAGAGGGGCAGGATCCCCTCCCTCTGCTGCTGCTCTCCCTGGTCTACCAGTGACCAGCACTGGCTCCTGGGGAGTTTGTCACCAGCTAACCCCCCCAAGTCCTTTCTGCTGCTGCTGCCAAGCTACTGCTTACCCAGCCTGGATTTGAGCTTGGGCTTGGCCTGACCCAGCTGCAGGACCCTGCCCTTGTCCTTTAGTCCAGTTAGCAGCTAAATGGAAGTTGAATTTGCAATGGGAAGTATCTTCAGTGTGTGTTTGCCAGGCCAGAACAGCTGCTCAGCCATCAGCAGGATGGGTACCAGTGATTTAATTTTGCCTTTGGTACAGAACTTGCTTGGCAACTAAAAGAAGTTTTTGCTCTTTCTGCACAAGTTTCTTGCTGGGGAAGGTGCCACAGCCCAAGTGGTTGTAGAGGCAGTTCCTGGTGTCAGTGTGCTTGGGCAGCTGCTTAGAGCTGGTTGGGATGTATTTTGGGACAGCTGAAGTGGTCTCTCTGGATGAACCCAGGCTGTCCAAAAAGGGTCTACTGCCTGTCACTCTTCTGTCTTACCCCATCCTGGACCTTATCTGTGGATCCATATCTGTGCAAACTGTGTGCTGGCTGCAGCCAGAGCAGTGTGGGCAGCAGGGCAGGAGAGGGGATTCTGCCCCTTGGCTATGCTCTGCTCAGACCTCACCTCAAAAACTGCTTCCAGCTCTGCTGTCGCCAGCAGAAGAAGGACTCAGAGCTGCTGGAGTGAGACCAGAGGAGGCCACAAAGATGCTGCCAGGGCTGGAGCAGCTCTGCTGTGAGCACAGGCTGAGGGAGCTGGGGGGGTGCAGCCTGCAGAGGAGAAGGCTCCAGGGGGACCTTAGAGCTGCTGCCAGTACCTAGAGGGATCCTGTAGGAAGTCTACAAAGGAACTTTTCCTGAGGGTGTCTGGTGAGAGGCCAAGGGGGAATGGTTTGGAGCTGAGGGAGAGCAGGGTTAGAGTGGAGCTGAGGAAGAAGTTCTTCAGTACGAGGGTGGTGAGACACTGGAACAGGTTGCCCAGGGAGGTTGTGGCTGCCTCCTCCCTGGGGATATTCAAAGCCAGGTTGGATGAGGCCTTGAGACACTAAATCTTGAGAGGTGTCCCTGCCCATGGCAGGGGAGTTGGAGATCTCTGAGGTCCCTTCCAACCTGAGCCATTCTGTGATCTGTTGTGATCCCTGATGTAGGATCTTGACTAATGACATCAGACTGTAGATAGGATTATTGAAAGCAGTAAGTCATGTGCCTGCTATTAACCTGCCTTGCAAAAAAGCTTTTGCCCACGAGAGAAAGAAAATGATGCTGGGAAAATAACTGAAGTTTGTGCAGAGAGCAGCAGGAAGAGTTCATGCTCATGATTCACTGGAGCTGTGCAGTTGTCTCCTTCCCACATATGAGTAACTCACTTGGTATGAAGTCTTTCTCCAAAAACCCTGATGAGTTCTGCTGTGTGGGAATGAAAGTTAGGATACCAACACTGATTCTTCTGTTTGTCTCCCTTTTTTCCCCAGAGTTTGGTGTTCATTTAGCAGAGCTGACTGTAGATCCCCAGGGAGCTCTGGCCATACGGCAGGTGAGTTTTCCTGGGGCTGTAGAAGGAGGTTCCATGGGAGTTTCCTTGGGGTTTAAAATATTCTCCTATGTTTCCAGGTGTAAGTTGGAGGTAGCTTTCTATTACTCTCCTCTGTTTCCCTTGGCAGTTCTTCAGAGCCCTTGCTTTCCCTTGCAGCATCACTCAGGTGTTATACTCCAGCCTCTCTTGAGAATTGTGCTCTTTGCACTGAAACCTGCTGCTGGGGCAGTACTGGGTGAGCTTGGTGGGCATCAAGAGGCAGCACTGTGGCTCCTTTTTGCAGCAGCTTTCTCTGTAGGTGTTTTCCTCCTTGAAAATGCAGTTCAAGTTCTGTGTTTCCTTAGTTACCACTTAGTGGCCTGTGTCTTGTGCCTTTTTAGAGGTGAGCAATTAAGGCTTCTGCCTGGTGGCAGTGCTGTGCAGGCCTCCACTGCTCAGTGGTTTGCCATTCCTTCACCTTTTTACTGCAGCAGCTCTTACTCTGTCTGTTTCAGAAGGATTCCTTTCCCTCTGGCCCCTCTAAAAGCAGCAGGGTGGGACAGGAGGTTGAGCAAACCCCGGTCAGGGGTGACTCTTGCCGCGGCTGCGAGATGTGGTGCTGATTGCTGACCTCTCTTCTCACAGCTAGCATCTGTCATTTTGAAACAGTATGTGGAGACCCACTGGTGTTCTCAGTCAGAGAAGTTCAGACCTCCAGAGACCACCGAAAGGGTAAGGTTTAGTTTCATGCTGTCTCTCCAGAGAGACTTCATCCCTCAGGAATATCAACTTCGTGAGCAGTTTAAGAAGTGGTTGTGTCCTCGTGGATTGGGATCAGTGAGCTCAGTTAAGGTTTGCTGCTGCTTTTCACTTCAAAATCTATTTTCAGTTGCTTGAAGCAAGCTCTGCTTGAGATGCTTGGGCTAATTTCTGTAGGAATGGCTCAGCCACGTTGTTTTTGCTGCTCTAAGAGTGAGCCTGGAGGACAGATTTGTAAGCCTCACAGATGCTGGTTCTGGCAGCCCTTTTCCAGAGGCTTGCTGAATCCTGTGTTCTGCAGCTCAAGACCTAAAGGCTGTTTTCCCATGGCAGAGTTTTCAGTTTAAAGGTCTGCTGAGTTTCATTAAGTATCTTCTCAGTGGGACTCTTCAGCAGCTAAAATGGCCAGAAACTCTGCCCTCTGCCATTCAGACTGCTGTCTGGACCTTCTGTCACATCTAGGGTATGATTCATTCCATCCAGAGATGATTACTTGCCACAGACCTTGTGAGTGATGCCCCACAAGTTCCTGTCCCTTCAGGGTTGGGTGCCTAGTTCTTGTTTACCAAAGTCTTCCAAAGTAAGCAGGCATGGTCCCTGACACTGGAGCTGGGATTTATCTCTGCAGGCTCTGGATGTCTTCCATGTAGATATCTACATCTTGTTGTCACTGCAGCTGGGGGTGCAGAGGGGGTCCCTGCAGGAGCGATGGGGTGCAGCGTGCAGAGCTTTTCTGTCCTGGCAGTAAACCCAGTGTGGAGTCAGGGACAGGATGCTGCTGTATGTCTCTTTTTTTGTTGCATTGTTTTATGCCTGAGGATCTGTTTTTTCTCACTGATGTTTTCTCTCCAGGCCAAAGTTGCCATCAGGGAGCTGCTCCCCAACGGGCTGAGAGAGTCCATCAGCAAGGTGCGCTCCAGCGTGGCGTACGCGGTTTCAGCCATAGCTCATTGGGACTGGCCTGAGGCCTGGCCTGAGCTTTTCAACCTCCTGATGGAGATGCTGGTCAGTGGAGATGTGAATGCAGTGCATGGAGCCATGAGGGTGCTCACAGGTAGGTCTTTGGCAGCCGCTCTGGGGAGCAGGTTGGGTTGTTCCTCGCTGCAGCATCCTGCTGCTTTGCACTCCAAACATTGGGATTTGCTGCTTCTCCTCTCCTGGGCCTGCTGCTTGTTGGTCACAGCTGAGCTGCATGCTCAGTGGGTGTTATGAAAGCTGAGGAAGAAGGTTCTGTGCTACAAGTTACAGCTCAAAGGGAACTTAACACCCAATTTTCCAGATGTCCACTGTATTTAGCTCTGTATTTTTCAGCTTGCCTTCAAGGATTGCCAGGGATGGGCCAGGTGCCACTGCTCCAGCAAAGCACAAATCAGCACATTTCCAATGTTCTTAGTGCTGCCCAAAGGCTGTTGTGGTGGTGCCTGCAGCATTGGCAGTAATTTCCCTTCTCTGCTTCCTAGAGTTCACTCGGGAGGTGACAGACACACAGATGCCCCTGGTTGCTCCTGTTATCCTGCCAGAGATGTACAAAATCTTCACCATGGCAGAGGTATGATCTTCAGAGAATGGTAGGGGTTGGCAAGGAACATCTGCAGATCACCCAGTCCAACCTGCCTGCCAGGGCAGGACACACAGGAATACATCCAGATGGGGCTTGGAATTCTCCAGAGCAGGAGACTCCACAACCTCTCTGGGCAGCCTGCTCCAGGCCTCCAGCACCTTCACACCAAAGAAGTTTCTCCTTGTGTTGAGGTGGAACCTCCTGGGTTCTAGTTTGTGTCCATAGCTCCTTGTCCTGTCACAGGACACCACTGAATAGAACCTGGCCCCTTCCTGCCCCCCACACTTCAGATATTTGTAGACATCAGTAGGATCCCCTCTCAGTCTTCTCCAGACTAAACAGGCCCAGGGCTCTCAATTCTTCCTCACCCAATGTTCCACTCCATTCATCATCCTCATAGGCTCCCATGGACTCTCTCCAGTAGTTCCCTGTCTCTCTTGAACTGGAGAGCCCAGAACTGGACCCAATACTCCAGATGTGGTCTCACCAAGGCAGAATAGAATGGGAGAACCTCCCCTGACCTGCTGACCACACTCTTAGTGCACCCCAGGAAATGGTTTGCATCCTTGGCCACAAGGGCACATTGCTGTCCCATGGATGATTTCTTGTCCACCAGGACTCCAAGGTCCTTGTCCATGGAGCTGCTTCCCATCAGGTCAGCCCTTCATTGACTCTGAGGTTGTTTCTGAATGGCTTTAGTGGAGCTGTTTCTTGGAGCAGAGGAACTCTGGCTGTAACAGTCAAGGTGTACTCTGGTGTGAGCTACGCTGCAAGGATCGCGTCAGCCATCTGCCCGTTGATGGCAGCTGATGTTTCAACAGGAATGTTGCAGCCAATGATGAAATGAGAGAAGCATTTTAAAGGTAAAAGCACATTCAAGAAAGTGGTGTCCTGTGTCCCTGAGCTCCTGTGCAACCTTCTCCCCAGGTGTACGGCATCCGCACCAGGTCGCGAGCAGTGGAGATCTTTACCACCTGTGCCCACATGATCTGTAACATGGAGGAGCTGGAAAAGGCAAGAGCTGAGCTTCCTGCACATCAGGCTCTGAATTCAAATGGAGTCAGGTTCCAAACACTTGGCAATATGGAAATGAAACCTTGGAGAATGCTCTGACAGCTGTAATTCTGGGGAGAGGGTGACACTTAAAGGCTGTAAAGTGGCTGTCTCCCTCCTTTGCATGCATGCCTGGGTACTGTTGCCTGCCTTTCCTGATGGCCTTTAGTGTGTCAAGAGATGAGAGAAAGGAGACTCAGCATGGGGAGGAGGTGGTGTCACACTCCCTAGTTTGGAAACCCCTCAGAGCTCCCAGCCTCCAGGTGCCCCTGGTGAGCTGCCAGGCCTTGCCTGTCTGGGCTGGATGGGCAGTTTGTGGCTGTTGGGTTGCAGGCTCCTGGAAGCTCATCAAACTGCTTTAGCACATGCCAGCCTTTTGCTCCTAGAATTGGGTGGTGGAAACCAACCCACATTTCAGACCATCCACTTGAGTCTCCTGTCTGGTCTGAGCACATCTGCAGTTGTTGTTTTAGTGAGGAACCCACTGGCAAAGGCCATGTGGTCTTTGCCAATAGGTTCCCCAGTCTAAAAATTGCTCTTTTAAAGTTGTTTTGAGAGTGAGGGTAGGAAAGGATGATTCTCAGCCTAGTGGATGATTGTTGCTGTGTGGCTCTCTGCTGTTTGAAGGTGCAAGGTTACCTGTGCCATACAGTTGATGCTGCTGTAGCTCCTCACTGTCTTAGTCTGCAGGGGAGCTGAAAGTGCCCTTTACATTCAACCTTTCCTGTTGAAATCTGACATGAAAAAAAAAAAGGCAAAAAGAGGCAATCTTGCTGCAAATGGCTGAGGTGGTGTTTGACAGCTGATTTAAACACAGCCCTTAGCCAGGATGTGAGGAATATGCTCAACAAAATGCCTCTTGTTCAGTGTCACTTGGGGCTGCCAAGGGCTGCTTGTTGGACTGCTTTGACATCTGGAAAAGTGCTGCATTTTCCTAGGGAAGAATCATCCTGGTGATCTTCAGGCCAGCTGTTGATACTCAGCTCCCACAAAGCTTGTTTGGATTGGGGGAGGGTGGCTCAGGAGGGAGCTAAATGCCACCTGCAGGGCTCATGCTGATTGCTGGAGTCACCCCAAGGTGACAGCCTACTGGGAGGTCTGGGTGGTTGGGTGCAGGGCATGATTCATCTCACCTAATGGAAGTGCTCTGGAGGAGGATGCTTGCTGCTCCTGAGACTCTCCAGACTGGATTATCTGCACCTCTAGAGCCTGAGGTGATCAGTGCAGATGGAGGGCTGTGTGCTGGAGCAGTCCCTGCTGTGTGCTTTGAAGGGTGCCACTCAGCTGAGCTTGCTTCCCAGCGTGGGGAGGGAGCCAACCTGATGCCTGAAACAGGTCTGCCCTGTGACTTTGCAGTGTTACCACCAGTCCCTCTCTGCTTCTGTAGCTGGAAAGTGCTTTGTTGTCCACCGTGGGGGCCTGGCTGGGATACTCACCTGTGCTTGTGTTGGTTACAACCAGGGTGCAGCCAAAGTCCTGATCTTCCCTGTGGTACAGCAGTTCACTGAGGCCTTTGTCCAGGCCCTGCAGATGCCTGATGGACCCACATCAGACAGTGGCTTTAAGATGGAAGTGCTAAAGGTAAGGTTCTTCAGCCTGGCCAGAGAAGGAGCTGGGTACCAGTGCCCTGCCATGTGTGCTGGAGAGCAGAGCCTTGAGACCTCTGCTGTTGTTGCTCATGTTGAGAAGAGGAAGATCTCANGCTCCAGCACCCTCACAAAGTTTCCCCTCCTGTTCCCCTGGCACCTCCTCTGCTCCAGCTTGCCCCCAGTGCCCCTTGTGCTGCCCTTGGCCACCCCTGGGCACAGCCTGGCTGTGTCCTGCCCACACTGCCCTGCACATCTTTAGCACAGCACTGAGGGCAGCCCTCAGGCTCCTCTGCTGCCAGCTGCCAGCCCCAGCTGCCTCAACCTGGCCTCCCAGGAGATGTTCCCTGCCTGCAGCAGCTTGGGGGCTCTGGCTCAGTTCTCTGAGGTCCTGGATCTGGGGGGCCCAGAACTGGACAGGTGTCCCAGAACATTCCAGATGTTTCCTCAGCAGGACATGAACAAGTTCTGTCTTTGTGCTCCTCAGTGTTGTTGTTAACTAACCATTGAGCTGAAGAATTGTGTAGCTGCCCAGCTACACTTTTGGCTCCCAGCAGCATACAGCATTGAAAAAAGAACTCTTCTGCCTCTACTGAAGAGAGCAGTGATGAGATCCACAGGGATTTATCCACAGGGAGATCTGTCCTTCTTACTTACCTGAGGCATCCTGGAAGCATCTCCCTCAGACACTCAGCAGTTAAATGGCTTTTCTGCAGAACTCTGCTGCAGTGAAGGTCTAAAAGCTTGCTCCATGCAGCTGCTTTCCTAGAACTTTCCATCTCTCTTCAGTGCTAAAGTATATCTGCCAAAGAGAAATGGGAAGAATTTGTATTCCCCTGGCTTCCTGGCAAAAGAAGATGGGAGTGCAGAGCTCCTTCTGGATGCAGCTGAGTGTGTGGGGCCCAGAGTGCCAGTGTGGGTGAGAGAGCCTTGCAGTGGCTGGGGAAGCTCTGGAGTGTGCTCTGCAGCACTGGGGGAGAAAGGAGCTGAAAAAGATGAGCTGCAGAATCAGATCCAGGCCTTCCATGGCTCTGTGTGTGTGCTGGGGTGAGCAGTGCTCAGCCTGGTGCAGATGCATGGCTCAGGCCCCTGAAGAAGCCTGTGAGGAAGAGTTACTGAAGGCAAGCACCAACTGTGCTTCATAATGAGCATCTTTGCACTGCAACCAGGAAACCTCTTGCTGGGAGGATCTTGCTGCAGCACACCAACCAGCAGCTGCTAAGTTCTGTCTCATGGGACTTGTTCTCTTAGTCCTGTTGAGGTCAGTTGTGGCAGCCTGGTCCCTCTCAGGCAGGGCCTGCAGGGGCTGTCACACACTGGACAGCAGGAGCTGGTTCCCTGCTGTGCTGCAGCAGGGTGAGGTGGGATGGGATGCTGCAGGTGTTGGGAGAGTGCCTCTGGTGGGTTTTCTTCCATTCACTGTGCCCTGGGGCTCCTGGGACAGTGACCTTGGAACTCTAATGTGCAGAGGGAGCTCTCTGGGTTGCCCTGCAGGGGATCACCTTGCTTTGAACAGGCTGCAGGCCAAGAGTGGCTGAATCTCAGAGTCCACATTAAACATTCAGCTCTAGCAGAAGTAGCTTCCAGCCTACACAGCAAGCAGTTGTAAAGGGTAGTTCCACTCTAACCATCACAGAGTCATTTCAGTTTTAAAAGACCTTTAGGACCATTGAGTCCTACCCTGAACTCAGCACTGCCAGGTCACCACCACACCATGGCCCTCAGCACCACATCTCCATGGCTTCAAAACCCCTCCAGGGATGGGGGCTCCACCACTGCTCTGGGCAGCCTGGGCAGGGACTCAGCCACCCTTTGGGGGAAGAAACAGTTCCTCATGTCCACAATAAACCTTCCCAGGGGCAACTCAAGCCCCTTGCCTCTTGTCCTGTCACTTGTTCATTGGGAGAGGAACCACAGACCAGTTCTCTTGTGACATTCAAGCACTCTGCAGCTTTTTTTTTGTTCCTTACCTAGCAGTGCCTGCAGGAATTGGAGCTGTTTGTGTCTGCTCTGGTACCCAGCAGCAGTCTCAAAAGATAGGACAGACTGGGAAAGTTTGAGGAGATGTTACCATGTTCTTGCTCTGTTCCTCCATGGTCTGTGGGCATCTGCCTTGGCCACTGCTAGGTGGATGCAGTGCAAGAGAGGATTTGGGTCTGAACACACAGAGCTGTCTGCTGGCTGCCATTGATGGCAGCAGAAAACCAGTATGGATTGAAACATAGATTTGTGGGAGGCTTTTGTGAAGGGCTGAGCTGTTGCCTCAGGGCAGTTCAGGGCTTTGTCACTTAGGGCTTCTGAGCTGATGACACCAATTTCCTTCAGGGAAAAGAGATTCAGGTGAATGAGTCATGAATTGCCTTCCCTTCCAGAAAAGTGCATTTTATAGCCATTGTAGTGCAGAAGGAAGAGAGCCCTAGGGATTAGTTTAGGCAACTCTACAGATGAGCTCATTACAGGACCCCCTGAAATGCTGATGCACCAGAGGAGAGGATTGAGCCTGGTCCCACAGCATGTTTACAACCAGCTGCAAACTCACCCCTGGCTTTTTTCCCCACTACTGAAGTGCTGTGCAGCAGATGACAGGAAGATGTTTTTTTTCTTCCCTGTCCCCAGAGAATTTTGTACTCCAAGGCTGGTGGAGTTCTCAGTGGAAGTCAGGGGCAGTCCTTGCTGTCTGTAGCAGGACACTCTGCAGGATGGGGTCAGAAGCTTTAGGGAGCAGTGCTGGAGTGCTCACAGCTGCCTGGCCTGCTGGGACAGCTCTGGCTGGCAGAGGAAGCAGGTTAGATCACATCATGGCAAAGCACTGCCTGTTAGTTTGTCCCCAGGCTTCCCCAGGGCAGTTGCAGGTTTGGAAGCAGTGATTGGAGGGAGTTGGTGCCCTGAGCCCTGGGAGCAGATGGGAAGCTGGGCCACAACAGAAATATTTTCAACCATGAGGACTAGAAGGCAGCAGCAGTGGTGCCATTTACTGCTCTGGTGTTTGATAGTGTCCTGAACTGAACTGGAGTCTGAGGGAATAAACTGCACCTAAAGGGCTCTTGAATCCCCATCCCAGTGTTGTGCACTGCTGATTGTTGTGAGAGAAAGTGATTGACCCTGGCAGGTAGGAGAGGGAAGGCAAATTTCATAGCAGGGGAATCTGAGCATTATCTGTGTGCTGGTCAGCAGCAGCTGAACATGAGCCAGCAGTGCCCAGGTGGGCAGGAGGAGCACCAGCAGCCTGGCCTGGATCAGCAATGCTGTGGGCAGCAGGAGCAGGGCAGGGATTGTGGCCCTGGCTGGGCACTGGTGAGGCTGCATCTCAAATCCTGGGTTCAGTTCTGGGCCCCTCACTCCAAGAAGGACATTGAGGAGCTGGAGCAGGCCCAGAGAAGGGCAGAGAAAGCTGGGGGGAAAGGGTCTGGAGAGGAGCAGCTGAGGGAGCTGGGGCTGTGCAGCCTGCAGAAGAGGAGGCTGAGGGCAGAGCTCATTGCTCTCTGCAGCTCCCTGAGAGGAGGTTGCAGTGAGGTGGGGGTTGGGCTCTTGTCCCTAGGCTCAGGTGAGAGGAGAAGAGGAAATGTCCAGAAATTGTGCCAGGGGAGAGTTAGATTGGAGATGAGGAAAAATGTCTTTGCTGGAGGAGTGGTCAGGGACTGGCAGAGGCTGCCCAGGGAGGTGGTGGAGTGCCCATGGCTGGAGGTGTTCAGGAAAGCTGTGCCCATGGCACCTGGGGACAGGGTTCAAGTGGCCATGGTGGTGCTGGGTTGCTGGTTGGACTGGGTGATCTTGGAGGGCTTTGCCAACCCAAGCAGCTCTGTGGTTCTGTAGTCTGGTGTGCAGTGACTGCAGCACAAGCAGCAGTTAAGCACAGCTGCAGTGTCTCAGAGCCTTGCTGCCTGCTGCTTCACTTAACCCCTGTGATTTCAGCAGCCTGGGTGAGGCACAGGAGTTAGAGTTTATATTCCTGCTGCTGCTGGAACAAAAAAGCAGTTACAGAAAACAATTAACCATACCCTCCTCACTCCTGGGTGGAAGACAAGGAGGCAGCCATGGCTTGGGGGCAAACCTCCCACATTTCTAAGCTGCATGCCCTGCACCTGCTCCATCCTGCTGAATGTTCAGCTTTAGCTGCTCCTGCTGCTCTCTTGTGAGATTTCTACCCACAAACTGGGGCATTCCTTCTCTGAAGACACAAATAGGAAGTGAAGCACAAAAAAGGATTTAATGCAGTGGCCTTAAGGAGGTGCTGAGCAATTAGTGGAGATGTGGTTGGATGTTTGCTTGTGGAGCAGCTGGAAGGTGCTCAGGAGCTGTGGTGTTGCTCCTCAGTGGTGATCTTGGTGTCTGTGCAGTGACTCAGGCTGTGGGCTTGGGGGCAGTGAGTTCCTGCCTGGCTTGGCCATTAAATGTCCTGCTTGGGGAGCAGCTTGGCTGAAGAGAGGTGGATAAGGATTGCCTTGGAACGTTTACTAAGTGGTGCAGCAGGCTGGGAGGGTTGGCAGAGGAGGAGATGTGTGCAGCAGCTCTTTCAGCCCAGACAAGCAGTGGGAGTAGGCAGAGTGAGAGGCCAGGGGGTGAAATGCACCATTTGGCAGCCCAGAGGGCTCTCTTTTTCATGGCTTGCACTGCAGGAAGGTGGTGAACCTGCCAAGGCAGCCTCTGATGTTGGAAGTGCAGAGCCTAGAGAAGCTCACATGGGGTCCATGGCAGCATCAGGAGGAGCATAGATGGTGCTGTGGCCATAGCTGGGGTGCTGGGTTTGCAGCTGCCCTGCAGATGAGGCTCAGAAGCCTTATTTTATGAGGCTGGGTTTTGTTAGCAGCTCTTTCCTGTGATGTCTGTCACCTCCCAGCCTTGTTCTTTATGTGTCTGGATTGTCTCTGGCTGCAGAGGCACTCTCAACAGGTACAGTGGCTGCAGTACCAGCAGCAGAAAGCTGATTGATTTTTTCTGGAGGGTAAATGATGATTTCATTTCTGTTAATGCACCCAGTGCTACAAACACACAGACTGAACAAACCAGGCTGAGGTTAGTATTGGGTATGCAGAAACAAACTCATCCCCACCTGTCTTGTAGCAGCTCCCAGGCAGTTTGAGAGGTATTTGTGTAACCAGGATAGAATAACTGGAGCTGTGCCCCTGCAGGGGAAGATGGTACCTGGGAGGTGGACTCAGGGAGCAAGCAGTGAGAGGCCTGCCCTGAGTCAGGGTGATCACAGAGTCACAGAACCTTAGAGGTTGGAAGGGACCTGCAGAGATCATCCAGTCCAAGCTCCCTGCTAAAGCAGCATCAAGCAGGATCCCCTAGGGTAGTCTGCACAGGACTGCATCCAGGTGGGGTTTGAAGGTCTCCAAAGAAGGAGAACCTCTCTGGGAAGCCTGCTCCAGGGCTCTGTGGAGAAGTTTCTCCTCATATTGAGCTGAAACCTTCCATGTTCCAGTTTGTAGCTGTTGCTCCTTGGCTTATTGCTGCTGACCACTGAAAAGAGATTGGTCCCCTCAGATATTCATAGATATTGGTAAGACCTCCTCTCAGTCTTCTCCAGACTTCCCTTACAGCAATCCTAGGCACAGTCTGCTGTGGAGCTGCTCCCTAACAGCCCCAGTGCTGCAGAGCTGCCTGTGTCTGCAGCTGAAATGGGTGAGGGCATTGGTCTGAGTGTTGTTTTCACCTGCAGCTCTTGGTGGGCAGATGGATGTGTTGCCTGAGATGTGGGCAGTAGGCTGTGATCTGGTTTTAGTTGGTAGCAGAGTTCATTTTCTGGGGGGAGATGCCTTCAGGTGGTCACTGCATCCATCTGCTTCTGACTGCAGTCTGCACCCTGCCACCAAACCTTCAGCTTGTCCCCATCTCCAGAGCTGTACACCTTCCAGCCTGGTACTCTGCTGGTCTAGGAGTCTTGCCTTGTCTCTTCACTTCCCTGCAGAACAGTTGATGTGAGGAGGACTCTGTTTGCCATGGTGCAGCTGAGGGGAGGGCAGGGGGAGACCATGGTGGCAGGAAGACACTGCCTTGCCTCTGTTAATGGAGCAGCAGCCCATGACTGGGGTGTGCTGATGCTTTTCCCCATCTGTTGATTCTCTCTTCCAGGCTGTGACAGCACTTGTGAAGAACTACCCCAAGCACATGGTTTCATCCATGCAGCAGATCCTGCCCATTGTCTGGAACACCCTGACGGAGAGTGCTGCCTTATATCCTTCCTTCAGCTAGAGCAGGGCAAACTGCCCCAGGCCCAGGGAGGCTGCACAGGGCTGATGACCATGGGACAAGGAGCAGTCTGCCCTGACAGGCCCCTGTGCTGTAGGTGTCCTGGATGCCTCTGCTGCTTCAGGAGGCTCCATGAAGTTTCTTTTGGCTGCAAAGTCCTCTTGATGCATGCTGTGAGTGGCACAGGCTGTGGCACTGCAGCTCTGCTTTGCCTCTGGTGCTCCCAGGCTGCAGCTGGCTTTTAAAAAGAGCTATCCCTTCCCAGTGCAAAGTTAAAGGAGAATCCACAGCATCCCTGTGCTGCAGCAGCACCAATGGCTGCTCACACTCAGAGCTGAGTTGCCTTCTGGACTCTGCAGTGGTTGTTACTGCACCATCAGCCATGTCAGAGCTGTTCTCTTCTGCTGGTGGTTTTCCCAGTGCTTCCAAACTGCCAAGTTAAACTTTTCCATGTTGTTCATCCCAAAGCTGGGGTTGTTTTCAGCAGCAGTTGGAGAACACTGAGCCTCCTACAGCTTTTTCTGCATTTTTGTGTTAAACCCCACAACTGGGCACTGGTTGTGATAATAGCAGAGGGGTTTCTTGAGCTCTTCCTCTGCAGTTTCTTCTGGGTGACCCTTCTGAAGATCACAGATCTTGATCTCACTCTATCAAAGTCTGGTCCTTGAGAATCCTGCTGCATGTTGGGTGAAAGGCTCCTGGAGAATGAAAATGTGCAGGGAGACCACAGAAGCAGCCTCAGTGCTGCTGCAAGAGGCTGGCTGTGTTCAGGGGCAGCTGTCTCCATCCTGGTTTTTTTTAGACCTCTGTTATACTATAACAGTTTGTTACATTTTTGATGGTGTTTTTCTCCCTCTCCTCTCCTGACTCCCACTGCAGTCCTGCTGGCAGCTGAGCTGACAAGAATAGATCTCTGTTTGCAGGAGGGGAGAGCCTTGTCCTCCCTTCCCTTCTGTTTGCTCTGGCATTTGTTGGACCTTCAATTTGCCATCCCCAAAGAAACCTCCTTCCTCTCCACCCCCAGGTTAGTTTCCTGCCACTTACCAGGGTTGGAGGCTCATGGAGAGGCCTGACAGAGCCACCACAAGGTGGGATCATAGAATCATAGAATGCTTTAGGTTGGAAGGGATCTCAAGGATCATCCAGTTCCAACCCTCTGCCATAGGCAGGGACACCTCCCACTAGCACAGGGCACTCAAGGCCTCCTCCAACCTGGCCTTGAACACCTCCAGGGAGGTTGTGGAGCACAGAAGGTGATCAAAGATCACATTGGGTGCTTCTTTGCTCCACAACCTCCCTGGGCAACCTGTGCCAGTGTCTCACCACCCTCACTGCAAACAACTTCCTCCTCACATCCACTTTCAATCTCCCCTCTGCCACTTCAAACCCATTCCCCTTGGCCTGCCATTCCCAGCCCTTGTCAATAGTCCCTCCCCAGCCTTCCTGTAGCCCCCTTCAGATACTGGAAGACCACTCCAAGCTCTCCTGGAAGCCTTCTCCTCTGCAGGCTGCAGAGCCCCAACTCTTGTAGCCTGTCCTCATAGGAGGCTCCTCATGCTTCAGCAGCAGTGTTGAACTGAGTCCTGTGGAAATTGTGGGTCTGAGTGGTTCTGCCCTTGCAGAGTTTTAGTGTCAGTGAAGTTCTGAGCTGCCTTGGTGGGCTTGGGTTAAGTTAATCAGATTATCTAAAGGGTGTGCTTAAGGAAAGGTGTTTGTGGAAGGGGTCTGTGAAGCTGGGCAGTGCACAAAGCCAGGAGCTCCTGGGGCTTGTCTTCTCTCTAACACAGGACAGTGCATGAAGTCAGAGGTTTGTTTTTAAGAAAGGAAACTTCCCTAGGCACAGGAGCTGTAAGGTAGGGACAGATCTGTTCCTAAGCAGCTGCACTTCTCCAGAGAAATGCATTTCCTTCACTCCATTCACTTATGTGAGAACAGAGGTAAATTACACAGAGGAGGTGGAGGACCCTGTGGATTCTGATGGTAAGAGCCTGCTAAAATGCACTCCAGCCTTCACTCTGGGGAGGAATGGGCTCACCTGAGCCTTGCTGTTGTCAGCACAGTGACTGAAACCCTGCTTAGAGCTTGAGCTTAGAGCTCTGTTTCCAGTGCTGGAAGTGTCCACTGCTCATCTCCAAGTTCCTTGTGATTGTGGTCAGTGAAGCCACAGAATGTAATTGTTCCAAAGACTCAGGCAGTGAACTCTGCAACAGTTGGGGAGGTAAAAATAAGGGGACAAAAGAAAACCAAAGAGGTTTTGGGTTGGCCTTGATGAATTTTAGTGAGGGGTGTGCAGTTGGAAGGGAGATGAGGTCAGACCTCTTCCTGGGGCTAGTCCAGAAGTGAGACTGAACATCAGCTGCCAGTTTGTAGTTATTTTGGACACCCATTTATACCTTTCCTGTCTGTCAGCATGCTCAGCCATGGGGTTTGTTTGCACTTCTGCATATCCAGGCACCTGCTTTTTTTCCCCTCTCTTCCATTTCTTTGTCCAGGTGAAGTGTTGGGGTTTGAGAATCTGGTGTTCAGCATATTTGAATTTGTCCATGCCTTGTTGGAAAACAACAAATTTAAGAGCACAGTGAAGAAGGCTTTGCCAGAGCTGATCTATTACATCCTGCTGTACATGCAGATCACAGAGGAGCAGGTGAGATGTCTGCCCTGTGTGGGAGGCAGAAGTGAACTAAAACAGCCAAGGCCAAGGAAGAGTCCCAGTGGTGCTGCTGGAATCTTCTGGGCTGTTGTGTCACTGCTCTGCCAGGAGCCAGGGCAGCAGCACCCAAACCTTCCTAAGTGGTGGAATGTGGACAGCAAACCACAGAATTGTTTGGGTTAGAAGGGACCAGCAAAGCTCAGCTGGTTCCAAACCCCTTGCAGTCAGCAGGGACATCTTCAACTAGATCAGGTTGCTCAGAGCCCCAAACAACCTGACCTTGAACTCGTTCAGTGAAGGGCCACCCACAGCTGCTCTGGGCCACACGGGGCAGTGTCTCAGCATTTCTTCTCTACATTTAATCCAAATCTCCCCTCTTGTAGTTTCAGACCACTCCCCCTGGCCTGTCACAACAGATTCTGTGATTTTCAGCACTGTCAAGAGCTGAGTCCTAAGCTGCTCCCAAAATCATGATCAGTACTTAGGAACTGCTGAAAATGTAGGCTCAGTCCAGTTCCCAACATTGGCAGTGGCTGAACAAGGCTTCAAAACTCTAAAATTTGGCTTGGAAACTTAAAGCAAGACAGACAAGGTGGGGATGAGTCTAGGCCCTGCTGGAACATCTCCATCTTTCTTGCAAGACTCCTTTAAGTGCTGAAAGGCTGCAAGAAGGTCTCTCCAGAGCCTTCTCCAGGTTAAGGAGCTCTCATTCTTTCTTCCTTGGTGCTGTCAGAGGAGCATTATCATGCTGGCAGGGCTAGCCAGGTTCCTGGGATAGTGCAAGGATTGTGCTGGTAGTGTGAGATAATTGGTAGTGAAATCCCCCATGGCTGCTGGCCTCCCAAGCCTGACTGCCCTCATCTTCTGGGTTAGGTAGGCATGCATGAAAACAGGCACTGCTCAGAGTCATCTGCTTCTCCCTTTCCTCAGCTGTAAACAAAAGTGTGCAGCACTGGTTCCAGGTCAGTCATCAGCTCTGTTGGATTCTGATCTGAAATGAGCAGCAGAAGAGCAAGATGAGCTCAGAGTCTCTTCAGAGGTTTCTCCAACAGGGTGCAAGGCACATCAGCTGAAGATGCTGGGCCCAGTCCTGTTCAGTGTCTTTATTGATGATCTGGACCAGGGGATTGAGTCCATCATCAGTGAGTTTGCAGATGACCCCAGTCAGGAGCAGGTGTCAGTCTGTTGGAGGGTAGGAGGCTCTGCAGAGGGACCTGGACAAGTTGGATGCATGAGCAGAGGCCAATGGAGTGAGATTTACCAAGGCCAAGTGGAGGGTTCTACACTTTGGCCACAGCAACCCCAAGCAGTGCTACAGGCTGGGGACAGAGTGTCTGAGAGCAGCCAGGCAGAGAGGGACCTGGGGGTGCTGGGAGAGAGGAGCTGAAGATGAGGCAGCAGTGTGCCCAGGTGGGCAGCAGAGCCAATGGCATCCTGGGCTGGCTCACGAGCAGTGTGGGCAGCAGGAGCAGGGAGGTTCTTCTGCCCCTGTGCTCAGCACTGCTCAGGCCACACCTTGAGTGCTGTGTCCAGTTCTGGGCCCCTC
>VWYK01120879.1:582-24020 GCA_013399775.1 Semnornis frantzii
TTTTTTTTTTTTTTTTTTTTCTGTAGCAGAGTTGTTCAGGTAGATCTAGTTGAGGGTCTGGCTTGTGTGACTAAGTTGGAAGGAGAGGGGTTTGTTTTTCTGTCCTCTTTTGGGCAGGTTCCCTGGACTGTGCACTCACACTGCCTCTGCAATAGGATCTGAGTGCTGACTGCAACTCCTTTTACATTTAGTTTTAAACATGAAATAATAACAATAATGATGGTGATAGCTGCCTGTGCAAATTTACAGCAGTGCCACCTGGGAGTGGGATTGGGCCCACATGCAAAACTGTTAAGTACTTAATGTTGTATCAAACCCCCAGATCTCCTCTTGGAAGGGGAGGTGGGGGAATAAGAGGAGATTTTTGTAGTAGTATTTGCAGTTTCCTCTTCCCTTCCTTTCACTCCAGAAATTCTTCATCCTTTCATGCCCAGTTGAGAATTAGCCATTTATTCTTAGTGCTGGTGATGCAGTCTTTGATATTTAAAATGGAATGTGTTCCTTTTTGATGCTGTCTGGTTTTGAATGAAGTACATGCTAGCAGATTAATGGTGCAGAACACTTACATACTGGCTATTTTTTTTTTTTTGGTCCCCTTTCTATCCATATTATTTCATCATCCAAAGGGAAAAAAAATTTTATAAAGAAGAGCCTATGAATTGTCTATTGTTTGCATGGTGAAATTGTTTTCACAGTGGTGTCATTTTCTGAGCTGGAGTGGTTGAATAGCTCTGAGCTGTCACATTTTTTTTTGTAAGTTATAACTGCATCACGCTGTGCTGACAAAATGTCCCTGCATAACTGTTAATATGCATTGTCATTTTAAGCATGAAACAGTTTAGCTAATGATTTATCTCTTACAACGCAGCACTCGGGGCAGCTGTATGATTTGTCTCTTTAGCAAGTCAAGTAATTTCTTTAACAAAATGTTAAGCACAGATGGGCCAGAGGCTGTCAGTTAACCATTATTGTGCATGCATCTGCTTGCCTTCAATGCACTGTTCTATGTATTCAGCCACTTACTTAGGCACAGCTCTCTGAAAAGCGGAACCTACTCTGATTGGCAAATAAAATGTTCATTTGTCTCTTCTTCCTATTGTTTTGTTTTGGTAACACATGTCAGCAGCTCAATTACCCAGTTCATTAACAGCTCCCAATGGACATGATGGCCAGCCCATGATAAGGAGGGCGATTGTGGCACATATGGTCAATAATAGCCTGTCTCTTGGTAATTGTAAATAAAAGTCACTGTTGGCCATTTCCTTTTACTGCAGCTACTGTTTTCTTTTTCACTTTGCTGTACAAAGCAAATTTCTCTATGTGAATCAGCCCAAACAAAATAAAAATACCATCCACTTCTCTTAGGAAGATGACTTTTATCACTGTTGTGTTGGTTGTTCCCTTTGCTGACTTTCCAGCTCAAAAGGAGATGAGGTTGTTCTTTTTCAATCCCAAGAACCAATTAAGTACTCTTATTAATCAATTACTTAATGTATTTTCCTCCCCATTTTTCTCATTCTCTCACTGCAGACTTCTGAAAAATGCCTGTGGAGTTACCCCCCCTTCCTAATTTTCAATGTTTTTGCAAGTATGTCCTTTGCAAACAACAACAGTTTTCAAAGGAGTAATTGAAGTGTGACTTGATTCTTGTTAGATGAGCAATATTTGTGTCTGGAACAGAGGCTTTCTTTTTGGGTTTGTTTCTTGGGTTACGATGTATCATAGTCAAAATGCTGGTGGGAAGGGATAAAAGTAATTTTTTACTACTTGTATTCTGTATCCTACTGAGTACTCTGTTGCTTTCTAGAAGAGATGAGAATTGTCTTATATTCTTGCTGATCCTAAATTGTCACTTAACAGGGAAATAGGAGCATGTAGCAGCATCCGCATGTTTCATCTTACCCTCACTGAGAAATCTTCTGTGGCTTCTTGTTTTGTTCTTTATGCTTCTTGAAATTTGCTTTTCCTACTAACAAATTTTTGGCTGTGACCAGGTGGGATGCCTGAATCTCTCCTCTGTCTTCCTCCGCAGTTTGAAGCATAGAAATTGAACAGCGAACTGGATAAAATTCCAGCTCTGCATCCTGGTAAACTTGCTAAAAGCAATTTTTTTGGTGGGAGCACCACAACCTGGAATTTAGGGGTGCTCTTCTAATCTTTAGGCAGTTTTCTCTTGGATAAACATGATGACTCATTCTTAAACTGCAGAGTCAAGGGGTGACTCTGGACCCCCTGAGCTTGTCTCCTGCTGCCTGCCATATTCATAACTAATCAGTAGTCTCCACCTAGGTCTGCAGGCACTCAGGGAGTTGTTGAGTGTCAGAGTTTATTTGTCCTGTTTTGATTAGCATGAACCTGGCAGGGCATATTTTCTTTTTACTGGCTCCTTGCTGTGACAGTGAGGTTTTGGGAGGAGGAGGAGGAGGAGAGGGGAGCCTGGCATCATGTTTCCTCAGGCAGACACAGCAAAATAAAGGACTGATGTGTTGGGAGGGATGTAGTGGATGGGAGGGAGGTAGTTGGTCGGCTCCAGAGACTCTTCATTATATGTCATATGCAAATATATGCCTGCCCTTAAATGAGCCTGCTTGGAGGGGAGGAGAGAAGGGGGCTTAGCAGGAAATAAAGATGCTGTTTTATTTTCCTGTGGACTTTGAGGAAAGAAAGGGTGTCTGACGTGGGTTTAGTCTGTTGACTGTTGAAATGCCAGCTGCTGAAAGCCTACCCCAAGACAAACAAGGATCTGGAGAGGAATGTGCTGCTGGCCACCTACGGCTGCTCCCAGCTCTTGCAACAAGCTGGTGCCGGAGGTTTATTTAGCGAGTGCCTAGGGTGACTCCGAGGGATCACATCCTGGGGTAATTTTCCCCTCTTCCCCTCCCTTTTTCCATCAATCCATCCACAGTATGAAGGTGGGTTGCGTTTGAGCTCCTCACCTCTTATCAGGGACAGGCAGTTTTGGAGGGATGCCTCCAGGTGCTGAAGTTTGGGGAGGAGGGCTTTGGATTAACCCCCGCTGAGCATCCCCTTCACCCTGCCCCCTCCCCAGCCCGTGGCCCCCCTTGCGTCAGCCGCAGCCGCCTTTGTGCCTCCCGCATCCTGCCAGGCAGGTGTCAGAGCCCTGAATGCGGGCAAAGGCCCCGCTGATGGATACCACAGATGGAGCGTGGAAATCGGGCGAATAGGCCTCAGCCACAGGCCATTTCTTAGGACCCAACAAAAGCCTCCAAATAAGTCAACAGAAATCCCAAAGATCACAAAGAGAAAGTGTCATTTGTCATTTGCCGCGGGTCTGTGTGGGGGTAGCAGCTCTGCTGCACTCCTCGCTGGCACCCGATTAAACACGAGAGAGGTCACTTGCACTGCCTTGGGCATGAAAGGGGCTCAGCCAGTCCGTGGTACCTGCTGCTGAGCACACCCAAAGTGGGGATGCCCTGGCTATGGTCTTCGGTAACAGAGATGTGGCATGAAGGGGAGAACTTCGAAGTTAAGCTTATGTAAATAAAGAAAGGAGGAGATCTGCGCGTGGGTAGGTAAGAAATGAACTGCCCCCCGGAACCCTTCCTGCCTCTTTGTGGGTTGGGCTTTTTTGGTCTTCTTTAGCCAGATCTGTGGCTAGACAGAATTCATCTAGGGGAGGCCCCATGCTGGGGCACAGAACCACAGAATGGTGGGTGCTGGAAGGGACTTCTGCAGATTATCTAAGTTCAACTCTACTGCTAAAGCCGTGTCACCCAGAGCAGGTTGCCCAGGAAGACAATGTCCAGGCGGGTTTGGAACACTTCCAGAGGCGGAAATTCCACAACTGTTCCAATATTCCAGCACCCTCACAGGAAAGGTGGCTTTCCTCATGTTTTTTCTTTCCACTTAGAGGAAGAGGCTGCATAACATTTTAATTAAAATATTATCAACTGTGTAACATTTTAATTAAAATATTACCAACAGAAGGATTGCTGGAGAAGCTGAACCCTCACAGGCTGCAGGAATAGAACCTCTCTGGCTGCCTGTGTCAGGTGCACTGTGCCACAGATGTAATGTATGGGTTTTAAATGGCTGTCATGTTTTTGTTATCTAATTATTCAAATGAAACGTCTTGCTGAGAGGAAGAACAACCCACAGAATGACCCCTTCTGTGTTATTTTGTTGCTCTTTTTTTGCCCCAACGTGTCTGTTTACAGTGTTTGGAAAGGAGATCCTTGCAGAGCTCCAGGTGACTGAATGCCTACAACACTCGGCAGAGGATTTTTGCATAACATGGTCATAACTGGTATGCAGTGTTTTGTTAGGCCACCAGACAGGTCATGAGGGGTTAAGGGACAAATAATTACTCTTTAATTCTATAATTCCTTCTTTAATTAAACTTCACGGCTCAGCTACTTGCAGTGCTTTGGCTGCCTCTCCCATTTTGGGCTGTGCAATAAGGGAGGTTGCTGGTGATTTTGAGGAATCTGACTGGGGATCCGCCAGGGTACCAGTGAGTCTCCTCTCCCCTGTTTATATCTCTGGAGTATTAAGATCATTAGAACATTAGGACACATAACACATGTTGTGTGTCTGTGGAGGGCATGGTGGTAGAAGTAACTCAGCTAAAATCTGACCACTTTTATCTGTGCTGAAGAGTAGCTTTTTATATTGTGTAAGTCAGTGGATTTATCAGTGAGATACTGCTCAGCAAAGAGGCTGTTGAGCATGTATGAAATAAATAATGCCCTTTTAAAGATTGAGGTGTGTGCAATTTATGTGCCGACTTAACGCTCTAATTGGATTCTCACTGCGGAGAAATCTAACAATGATTTTTTAATAGCAAAAAACTGAACCAACCAAAAAAGCCCTTCCTTGAAACTGGTAATACTTAAGATGACTTTGTAGGAAATAAAAAAATTGCAGCTTTTGGTTTAGACACGTAGCTCTCATTTGAAATGACATTTGTCTGATATTAATAGTGCAGATCAGACAAGACAAAGGACTCAGCTTTCACAATAAATCTACATATAACTGCCAGACCTGCTGAAGGGTAACATCTTACAAATACGAAAGCCCCTTCATTTGATATGCTTTTTCTTCTGCTTTAATTGTATCTCTTTCTAAATGTTTGTACTTGATTAAATGTGTTGTCCTTGACTCTTAGATACTTCAATTTTTTCTGATGAGTTTACCTTTGTAAACTCATATAGTGCTTAATACTTGTAAAGCTAAAATGAAATTAAGATATTTGAAATATCCTTTCTTCCTTCTTATTCCTGAACCGCAGCATGAAGCAACTTGGCAGTTGCTAAGGAAGGCAGGTGTCACCTGGGGCCTCAGCTGAGATTTCTGATCTGTCAGTAATTCAAATGATGAGATATGTTCGTTTTGGGATACTCTAGATTGCCTGTTTAATGAGGAGTGAACTCAAACTGTTTGGGATAGGATGTTTGTGCTGATTCCCATTTATTCAGGGTGTCAATATTCTCAAGAACCAGAAGAGTTTGATCTAGTCTTGGGGCAAAACTTCCATGCAAGTAAGACTGTGGGATTCCCTTGTTTTCACAGTACACAATGTGAAACGTTTGGATGCTTGCACAGTATGGTGATGCTGAGCTCTGTGGGAGTTTCTCCTGTTGTCCTGTGCATGTTTGGTCCAAGATATTGGTGGTGTCTGGGCAACGAAGATAGCTTTGACATAAAAGCCTCTGGACTAGCAGTCATTGTTCATATTTTTGGTATGCAGAAATACACTGACTCTTCAGCTGAGAAAGCACTTTGTCTCTCTCATGTGGCAAGGCTAAGTAAACAGATTAGGTGTGTTTATTAGTTCAAACAACTTGAGTGAAATTGAAAATGTAAGATAGCTAAAAATGAACATGGTGGGAGACTAGCTGGAGGAATGAGATTTCTTTTTGGCTTTCTGTTCTCAATTATTTCCAAATAATTAATGGTAAGGAGACTATTTTAAATCAATGTCCATATCAATAATTTATTTAGCATTATTGAAGGGGTAGCAGCAATACTGAACCGGCAGCTTCAGCATCGCTGGGGAGTGTCTGCCCTCTTTAGGTGGCTTCCCTTGAAGGCTCGGGCAGGAAGAAATGTTTGGGACAGCAGCTAACATGAGTGGAGAGTGGCTTTGGAAGGCTGCTTTTTTGTTTTGTTCCTGCTTATTGGAGAAAGAGAACTTGGCTGGGTACTGAACAAGGCTTTTGCTGCTGCACGGGTTCAGCCGTGGCTGGGTGCTGTAGCTGGAGTTCACTCAATTGCCAGAGGAAACAGGCAACAATGCCAAGAACCAGCTGGCTTTCTGTGTGTCTGATCTCTCACTCTCTCCACGTCCATAAAACCCAGTAAGAGTTTTGTTTCTCATTTCTTTTTAACTGCAAGAGTTGGTAGCCCCTTCCTGGGTCATGGACATTCTGTATGTGGCCTGTTTCTGGCTGACTTTTACTACTAACTTGGGACATGGTGTGAGTGGCCTTTTGTCCAATACGGTCTGACTGTTTTGCAGTCGTGTCCTGTACTGTGGTCTGGAGGCTAAGCATAAGCACATCTGCTATGGTCTGTGCTGGAAAACCTCCCAAGGTTAGGAGGACTAATGATGTAACCTTAGGTGAAGGAAGCATGCAGTCTGGGTATTCCAGCCCTATTCAACATGTGTGCTGGAATCTCCTTGCTTTAGTAACTGGAAGTGATGAGTCAAACTATTGCTCTGAGCTGTTCTTACAGGACTTCTCTGTCCAATATTAACACTTGTCTGGCCTGTTCTAAGATTATTAGGTGGTCCTAAGACAACCAAGTAAGCTGCAAATGAGTGGCAATGTTTAAATGTCCTGAGCTATGTTAACACAAATGTGTGTAAAATGCTATTCAGAGCATAGGACAAATAACAGCCATGATATGAAGTAAATATTTGATTGCATATGAGAATTAATTCCTTCAGTAGCACTCCTCAGACCTGTGTAGTCACTTCTATAGACTTTAGCAATGGATCCCTAGGGAAGGTCTCATGGATATTTATTGTGTCCAGTTTTGGGCTTTCTAGGTCAGAAAAGACAGGGACCTTCTGGGGAAAGTCCAATGGAAGCTACAGGGCTGATGAGGAGACCAGAGCATCTCTGACAAGGAAAGGCTGCAAGACCTGGGGCTGTTCAGCCTGGAGGAGAGAAGACTGAGAAGGCATTTTCTCAATATCTAAAGGCCAGGGGGCAGGAGGATGCGGCACAATGTTAACACTTGAATCTTATTGATTGTTTCTTGCTTTTTCATAATCTGCCAACTGAGATCTGAGCCACGGAGAAAAGCAGCTTTTCCTTACGAGAGGACATCATCAACTGATCCCATAGTTTGCCATTTTTGTCCCCTCAGCTAAAGCTAACTTTTGGTTTTCATTTCTTTTCTTTTTGGAGCATCAGCACCCCAGTCCGATGAAGGCTCTGACATCGATTCTGAACCAGATTTACCTTTAAAAAGAAAGCAGCGTCGCAGCAGGACAACCTTCACAGCAGAGCAACTGGAAGAGCTGGAAAGAGCTTTTGAGAGGACACACTACCCTGATATTTATACTAGGGAAGAGCTTGCACAAAGGGCCAAGCTGACAGAGGCTCGTGTCCAGGTATGTGTTTGAAAGATGCCTAGAAAACGGAATTTCCTTTCCTGTTAGCGTCAGTCATATTCTTGCAGGATTCTACCCTAAGGCAGAAGGAAAATGTGAAGCTGTGTTGTTTACAGCCTTAAGAATTTTTTTGCATCTGTCCACAGACATTGGTTTTCCAACATTTTAAGATCACTGTTTAAAAAAATATTTGTGTCTTCCCCAGTAAACATTCCATACCTACTATGAATATAACACTGCACCTTTGGAGAAGAAAGTCTCTTATTCCTGCTTGTTTACTGTATTCATTAGACAGCAGGTCAGCAGTTGTGCCAGTTTATGGCTATTTAAGGGATGTCCTCTGTTTTGTGGGTCTTTCAGGAATCAACGGAGAAGAGAAAAACACTTTAAAAAGACAATGTGTCTATAGAGCCATGCAAGTGAGCAAGGTTACTGGTGCAGTATCTACTTTTAGGGTATCTTTTGAAGTTGACTTGATTTAAAACTTGTAATACCTCTTTTATTCCTATTCTCACTTTAATTCAAAGAAAATAAACTCTCAAATGACCGTTACATTCTTACAGCTTCATATAGATGTGGATTGTCTAAAATCAGTGAACATCCTGGAGGAGCAAATAATGGATTTTGTTTAAGTTGTTGTAAAAGCACGAACTTGGATTTTCAGGTGTTCAAAACTCAGCAATTAACAGCCAAATAATTCTGGAGTAAACTACACCCCAGAGTTCAGGTTCAGACTAGGATTTACTGTGTCTCCTGGTGAAGAAGTATGCCCTGTCAAGTGTTTAACACTGCAGGCAGAATCCTCTGCTGCTCTTTCACTAGTCGATGTCCAATAGTCATTTGGAAAAGCAAGTGCTGTTTAAATCAGTCTGAGTTGCAGGTGTTTATAAGGAAATGTGCAGTTGGGTGAAGTAGCCCGTGATCTGCTCAAGGAAGAGCAATAAGTGGTAACTTGTGATCTAACCAAGGACACAGGTGAATATAGTGGCTTCAGTGAAACTCTGGATGTATATTGTGACCTCTGAAGCTCAACCCGAGGCAATCAGACTCTTCAGACTGAAATGAACAACAGAAAATGTCTCTCTGATGTCATAAGACAAGCAGCATGCTGTGTTATTTGCTATCTGTCTCAAAAAGTCCAGACTTTTTCAGTTTTAACTGCTAAATGTTTTTGCAGAAGACTTCACACCACATTTCTTGTAAGTGTTTGTTATGTCTGTGAGAGAAAATCTGATGTATGGATGAATTTGTCTGGAAGGCAAACTCAGTGGTGCGTGACTCCTTGGTGTGTTTACTAATTGAATTGCTTGCAAAACAGTTTCATAGAGAGACTTGCACCAGGTAAGACCAAATCAAGCCCTGGGAATCATCCATGCACAAACATAATAAAAATAACTCCCTAGACAATTCTGTTAGCAAGATGAATGGGATCTAGGATGTGATGTTTTGGGCTATCTTAACTTCAGCAGAAAAATTTTATAAAGCAGAAAAAACCTTGTTTATGTTTTTCTAAATCATTGACCCACAGCTAGAAAACAAGCAGAACTCTCATTAACATAACAGCTGTCTTAATGTGGCTTTAACCCTGTGACTCTTTACATTCCTTGTGGCTTCCTTGGTTCCCTTGAGACACATCCTGTCTCACACCACTCCTGTGATCTACAGCCTCACAAATTCCCCAGTACCTCTGACATGGACGTTTTACCTAACCCAGCATGGAAGAAAGTTCCCAGTCAATCAATGATTAAAATACCAGAACAAAACCTCACTGGATTAAAGATGAGCTGCAGCTGAAGTAATCAGCCTGTGGGCAGTTTCCTAGTGCACTCCATCTGTCCGGTACCCTTGAAGGCTGTCTGAGTCATTTAGCAGTGGATTAAGTGATACAGGATTTGCCTTATCAGCATTCAACACCCCTCTATAGCCCCTTAAAATAGCCACCTATGATGGGCATGAAATAAAAGATGACCTGTGGAAAGAAAGTAACCCTGACAGACTTGAGGCTGAGAGGGCTGGATAGCCAGACTGATGTAGCATTCAGACTTCCTTAGTCACACTTCTTTTTTTGGTAACAGTGTAAGAGAGATCTGAGATAGCAAATTTTACATGGGTATATACACAAAGATCTCTTTGGCTACTCCCTGATCAAGTGTCATCTAAAAGAACTTGACCCTTGCAGCCTGAGTCTGGCTGAGCTCAGAAAAGTCTTTTTTCTCTCTGAAGCTGTAAGGTCTGACTTTGTAGAGTTGTTTTATGTTGTCTAAGAAGTTATTCAGTTGGTTGATACTGCATCACCTTCTTTCCCCTGTTTTTCCATGTAGTGCCTGAATCTCGTGTTCTGTTTTTCTCACCCTGCTGCTCCGCTGCTTCCCCTTTTCTTTCTGTTCCTGAGGTCATCTCTGAACACCTGGGAAGGAAGAGTCTTAAACTGCCAAAACCTCCCTCCATTTTCTTCCTTTCCTCCTGTTGAATGGTAACCAAATGCTTGTTTTAAGTTGGAGGTTGGGGAGAAAAGTAGCCTCTGGACTGACATCAAACCTAGAATGTTTTGTCCCCAAAGGGGAATTTTTTAAAAAGCTGCAAGCAACTGAAAACAGAATTTATGATGTCAATGTTATGTAGGGACAGGGAAGGCTTTTGGGAAAAGAAACATGGAAACTGACCCCATGTTGCAAGAATCACAAGAAGTGTTGCTATAATAATTACAAATACTTCAGCAGCAAGTGTAGCCAGGAGTTAAAATGAGGTTTCTCCTGGAGCATCTTTCCCACTCAGCGACAGTTAAGCCTTTCTCCTCTGTGTTTGAGCCTAGATGTGGTGTGGAGACAGGAGGGCCTCTTCTGTTGTCTCTTCCAAAAGCACCATGTGAGATGCAGCAGGAAGGGGAACATTCTTTGGGCCTCTACTTATTCTGAATTGGACCCCTACAAGACCAAAGGATGACCTTTCATTAAAACCCAAAAGATTGCAATATTCTGAGAATGTGAAGTTAAAGATTCAGACACCATGAGTCAAAAAAGAACAACCGTGCAGTGCTTTGCTGGTCCAGTTCAAAACCTCATTAAGCCATCACGAAGTTACTGTGTAGACCCTTTAGGTTTGTGGCCTATTTTTACTGACTTGATCTGAAGGCAAACTCTGAAAGTGACATTTTCTCCAGTGCAGATAAAGATCAAAGCCTCTCTCTGAGCTTCAGAGCTGTGCGGTTACGGTTTCGACAACAATCAGTGCATATGGAATGATGTGGGTAGCATCTTTTCTGGCCACTTCTTGATTCCCACATCAGGCTTATTTTTAGACCTGGATGAACTGGGTGAGCTTTGGCAGCAACTCAAAGCCTGTTTTGGATTGTCAGTGGGAGGTGTTTTCTTCAATCTTTTGGAGAAGGATTTGTAAATAAGGTGCAGGTTTGTCCTATGGCAGGCGGAGGGCCAGGAGCCTGCCTTGGCTGATGGAAGTTGGCTGGTCAGACAGATGGTTCTGAGCTGTGTGGTGAAGGCAGATCTGCCAAATGATCGGGAATGTGATGCGGGAGACTTGCGTGTTGAACCACGTTGAGCAGGGTGCCCCAAGCTGTATGGAATGCTGGGGAGCTGCAGATCCTGCTGTCAGAAACAGCTAGCACATGGATGTCCTGTTTGTCCCATCTTGGAAAGGTTCTTCTCAGCCAAATGCTGGGTTTAAATTGATTTGCTCAAGAGCTTCCATAAAGAAAAATAGTTTAACAAAAAAAACATGTCTGAAATTTCAGGCAGATCACTCCAGGCTACTAGGATGGGGTTGAATGTTCCCACGTCAAACTAGTAATCAGCTTGTAAGCTTTTGTAAAACGCTTATTACAGCCTCAGCACATAAGAGCAGTCCCAAGAGCTCAGAAGTCTTGAGTAGCCGGAAGGAAAATGATAAAAGTATTTATTTTATGAATACTGTGCTTGTATGTTGTTGTCATTGCTTCACTGTAGTACAGGGAGGGTAAGAGGTGGTTTGGAGAAGATGATAGTGAGGGGAAGGTTGATGAGAAAAAATGCTGATTCCTAAGCTAGTAATAAGGTTTGAGAGCTCTGAAGCCAAACCTCTCCTCTTTAGTAGTCTCAGTAGCAAACAGGGAAAAGCATTCACTGGGAAATTGTGAGGGAGGATCTGTGCCAGAAAAATAGAATTTACTTGCTGTCAGATCCTCTGAAAGGGTGGGACCCCGAATGCTGAACTGCACAAACATGGGGTGATGGGCTTAAGGAATGTAGGATGGATTCTGGGACACTTATGACTTTTCAGCAGATCTTTACAGTTACTCCTGACCTGGTTTGTGGAGAATTTCTTCTTGTCTTGAGGCTGTCCCCCTTGTATCATATATAGGATAACAACAGAAAATGCTGTGTGCATACTTGTAGTAGATAACCCTGTAATTGCAGGTTTTTTGATTTTATTTCTTTTCCCCCGGGGTGAAGGAGAAATTCTTACGGGTAAATCAGCCAACTACAAACATATGCAGGCCCAAGAAGATGTTTTTAAATATAAAGGAAAAGAAAGGATGTGATTTTGATTCTCTTTTTCTGGTCCCCGTTGCCTAAGGGCTCAAATTAGTGGCGCTTTAATTTATAAATACACAGTTCAATTTGCTTATTACTCAATATTTATGCACAACTATGCAGTGTTTTAAAAGCAGAACTGAGTTTAAATCCTTTCAGAGAAACCTATGGGAGCTGAGTGTGTTGGATTGCCCTGGGAGGTAATTGGAAGTCCTTGTTCCCTCTGACACAGCCTAGTGGGTTTTTGGTCTGGTTGTCTCTTTTTTCATGTGTGGTGCGATTTTAGTTTGTTATTAAAATCTATTATTTTTTTCCTTCCTGTTTGTTTCAAAAGTATTCTAGGTTCTGTAACACTGATAACTTTTTGTATCCAAACCAGCAGCTCCTGGCAGACCTGCAGCCTCACAATGTTCCCAGTGGTGCTCAGGGCAGGTTGTTTTCTGAGAATGGCCTTGGGATACTGTGAGGAAACAGGCCCACCCATGATGTTCACAGGATTACTTACTGCTGTGAGGCTGGAGGTACACAGGTGGCTAAGAAGGTCAACAGCATCCTGACTTACATCAGCAATAGTGTTGCCAACAGAACTAGGGCAGTGATTGTCCTCCTGTACTTGGCACTGCTGGGTTCACTTCTGGGATCCTCACTACAATAACGACTTGGAGGTGCAGGAGTGTGTCCAGAGAAGGGCAAGGAAACTGGTGAAGAATCCAGAGCACAAGTCTTGGGAGAAGTGGCTGAAGGAAGTAGGGTTGTTCAGCTTGGAGAAAAGAGGGCTCGGTGGAGACCACCACACACTGAAAGGAGGCTAGTGTGAGGTGAAGGTTGGTCTCTTCTCCCAGGTAACAAACACTGGACAAGAGGAAGGGGCCTTGAGTTGTAGCAGAGGAGTCTTAAGTCTGATGTTAGGAAAAAATTCTTCCCTCAAAGGATTGTCAAGCCCTGGACCAGGCTACCCAGGGAAGTGCTAGAGTCACTGTCTCTGGAGAGATTTAAAAGCTGTGTAGATGTGGTGCTACAGGACATGCTTTAGTGGAGGACTTGGTAGTATTGGATTAATGGCTGGACTTGATGATCTTAAAGAGCCTCTTCTAACCAAAACAATTCTGTGATGTCTCAATGAAGCTGAGATATCATCTAGTAGTTGCTAAAATGTTGATTTTGCTCTTTATTCTTCCTATGACTGATCTTTGTCAGTGCTCTCCGTGGAGCTCACCATACCACAGTGAGATAGGATGGAAACTTATCCTACTGAAAAAAAAATCCAAAACAAAAAAACAAAAACCTTCTCTCTTTTTGCCCTCCTCTTTTGCATTCTCTGAATGAAGTCTCATTGAGGTCAGGCAGGCCCACAAGTTGGTGTCTGTTGGCCATGAGAGAGGGTGAAAGAGAACCTGCACAGCACTGAAGGTTGCTGAAGTAAATGTGAGTCCAATATCAACCGGGACAGCAGGACCCAGACATTGTGACTGTCTTGTGAAACGCAACAGCATTTCTTCTAACTGGTCATGGAATCAGCCCTTTCTAGGTCAGTGCAACCCAGCTTCATGAGTAGTTTCCTTCTTCAGGCTCCTCAGTTCACAAGGCAGTCCCACTGTTTCTGGTCTAGTTGAGGAGGTCCCTGCTGAATGCAGAGAGGATTGGACTAGATGACTTTTGGAGGTCCCTTCCAACCCAAACCATTTGATGATTCTATGATTCTGGCACTCTCCAACTTCATTTCTTGATGACACTTCCACAACTGACTTCTGTTTGCAGGATGGGCAGATTTTATTTTGAACATGAATTTTGAGGGAACGGAGATGTGGGGAATGGAGAGGGCAAGGCAGGCAGTTATCATGAAGAACATCATAGAATGGTAAGGTTGGAAGGGACCTGAAAAGGGGAAAAAAGAACCAAACTCTGCTATCTAATATGAGAAGTGCCATTAACAATACATCAGTTTTTTGACTTGGTGTGTTTCTGGCACTCCTTGCAGCAGTCAGAACTGTGTGTTACAACAGAGACACAAGTTCTCCACAAAATTCACATCTTGACTGTTTTGCCCTGTTGGATCAGAGCTCTTTTTGCCTTAAAAGCACATCGAGCACTCTGTGTTTACGATCAGGCTGTGGAAATGTCAAGGCTAATTACACTTGTGGGCTCCCAAGTGAATAAGTGCATCCTTTAAAGAATATCCTGTTGAGATCAACGGAGTAAGATGTTGGCATGATCCCTTGCAAACTGCTTAAAGAAAAAAATATAATAAAAGGAAAGTTCTAATAATAGAAACTAGAGATGGGAGAAGCCTGTTAGTTCACCTCATCCATTCTACATTGGTGAAAATTACTTTTTATATTCTGTTGTGGAATGATTTATTTTTTTGGTGAGTCCAGTTCCAGATGCTTGAAAACTTGGAGCCTCCAATAATTGCTTCCCTTAAAGGACTGTGTTTTCTACCTTGTCTCCCCTTTTACTCTGAATTTTATTCTCTTCAGTTCTCTGAGATGTAAATTTTGGCCAGACACTGAAGGTCAATGTTGTTTCTAAATCATCTGTGTATTACATTCTGTCTTTGAAAGTCACATAGAAACTGGGGAACCAAAGCCTCCCTAAAGTGAGCGTGACTTGGCTTCTGGTCTAGACATTATTTTGGATCCTTACATCTCTCAGACAAGCCACGTTTCCTCTGTCCATGTCTGTATTTGCGCAGCATCAGGAACAATGCTGACCCTGCATGTTGCACCAGCACAAGTAGATTGTATGCCTTGTTTCTGCGCAGCCCGGGCCAGGTTCCTGCACCCCTGCAGAGCCCCACTTAAAGTAAGAGGGCTCCCAGTGTCAACAGAGCTCTGCACAAGACTGCCAGAGACTTGTTGATATCATTGACCGTGACTGTCAGGGATGTTTAAGACATATCTGTAGTTCTGGAAAAATGCAGATTGTTAAAATGAGCCCAAATCTGTCTGTAAATAAAAGGATAAAACTTGGCATTAATGCAAATCACTCACTATTGAAGTAAAGTTTGGGTTCTGAATATCTCAGGCTTGAAGGCAATTGCTTATCTGTAGGGGAAACCAAATCTTGTTATCTCATTCTCTTCAGTCAAATCCAGTCATTTAGTGTAGTTCAGCTAGTGCTCCCAAAGCATTTGAAGATCACCAGATAACCCTCTTGACCTGAAGAGTGCCATGGAGAAAGGCATCATTAATGACTTGGGAAGGCTAATTACAACATGCTTTTGCTGTTCACTCCTCCCTCTCTGATCTCCATCGTCTTTTCTGAGCACCCTTTAAGCAAAACCTCTTTCTTGCTCTTCAATATGCCTTGCCCTTTTTTCTTCTAAAGATGCTGAGTGTGAGACTGGTTGACTTTGGGAGGCAGTTGTAAGGAGTCTGTGAGGAGTAAATAAGAAATATAGATTTAAACACCAATGAAGGAAGCAAGAGGTAAGGAGAGAGGTGGAAAAGGATATAGATGCCTACAGGATGAGAAATTGAAAACCATTGCTGGATCTAGACCCATTCTCAATTATTGCTCATTGCAATCGTTGTCCGATGTCTGATGCCAGCTGCTTTCAGAAATGGTTAGTGTGGAGGCAGAGGGAGCAAAAAACTTGAGGTAGAACAGGGGCTCCATTTATCCTCCTGTCCTAAACCTCAAAGCAGAGTGGGTGTGTGTAATTGAGGAGTAGACAGTTAGGCCAAAGGAGGAGGCAGCTGTGTGAACTGAGCAACCCATTCTGAAAAGAAGATGAAGCCAGATCAGACTACATGGTGACAGATGGCCCACATCAGAAACCAGATGGCCCAGTGAGTCCCACCACTCCTGCTATGGAATAGCAAGTGGAGGAGGAGCTTACAGTGCAGTCCAAGATGTTGTTACACTCTTATGTAAAGCCCACTCATGGCTTGTAAGTGATGTTACATCTAGAGGTCCAGTCTGAGATGATCGATTCATACTATATGGCTATTAAGAAAAATTTCTTCCTTGAAAGGGTTTTCAAACCATGGAACAGGCTGTTTAGGGATACGTTTAAAAGATATGTAGATGTGGTGCTGAGGAACACGTTGGACTCGATGATCTGAAAGGTCCCTTCCAACCAAAATGATCCTGTGATGCTATAAGCTAGTGTGGTTTCAGGAAAGGTGACAGATCTGAGACCTAGTATGCTTTCACAAACATGTCTACATGTAGCTCATCAGCAAAGATGCCTCAGTGGCTTTCAGGTCAAACTGGCTATGCAGGTGGACCTTGTAAGATGCTAATGCTCTGTTAAGATTTTACCTAAATGATAGCATGCACAGTTGATTCCCACATTGTACTAGTATGAATAACCATCTGCTTGTTTACAAATGCGGTAACCCTCACCCCAAACAACATCTCGGTTTCTGTGGTGGTCCACCTCATGGACCTGAGTGCTGTGATGCAGAAGTTGCTCTAAAATTGCAGGAAGGCAGAGGCTGCACCCTGCTACAGCTGGTTGTCTTTCCCATCTCTGGCATGTGTAATCACTCTAATATCAATAGTAATCTACGTGTTCAACTCTTACTGTGTCCGCATCTGTGCGGTCTTGTCTCTTCCTTTCTTGGATGCAATAAGAACCATCCAAGACTTGGAAAGCTTAAAACATGAACTGAGAATGACGTGAGGGGAAGCAGATTTATGGCTGAAATGTCCCACTAATCCAGCCCCCATCTGCTTGGTACTCTGGGAACAGATTTCAAAGTGGTTCTGAAATGCTAATCTAGTAGTGAAATCCTGCTTCACTGTTAACGTCAAGTTTACTCAGAGATCTTTTGTGCATATGTGAGTAAACCAAGACTTGCTGGGAGGGATTTGTGTGTGTTCTGGACACCTGACTTTCAAATTCAAAGCTTAAAGCTCTGTTGGTCATTAGGGCAATGTACTATCCCAATATCTGAAGTGCAAGTCCCTTCCAAGAATGCATTAAGCAATGCTACTAACTTGTCAGCAAATTAAATACAAAGGCAATAGATTCCAGAGCAAATAGCTTTGACTGGCACTTAGCTCAAATGGAGAGAGATTTTTCCCTTCATCATGAAATCTGGTGCTTTAGGAGTAGTGATTGATAGCTATTAAAAGCACTAAAACTTGAAAGCATTAGTCAGCTTGTTTCTCAGATAAGGCTGTGTTCGAGATTTGGAATTTCCGTATCCTGTCTAAACTGTGGAAGTGTGTGCCAAGGGATCCTGTCTTGTTTGGGAGCTCTGAGCCCAGCACTCATCTTCTCTCTCAGAGCTCGTCTCTCATCTCAGACAGTGAATGCATTTGAAATGCAATTGCCTCGTTTCTGAAGCACCTTCATTAAATGTACCAAAATAAAATGTCCTTAATTAAAATGTTTGTAGGTCTGGTTCAGTAACCGCCGTGCTAGATGGAGGAAACAGGCAGGAGCCAATCAACTGATGGCCTTCAACCATCTGATCCCAGGAGGATTTCCACCCAGTGCCATGCCAACTTTGCCAACGTACCAACTTTCAGAGCCCTCCTATCAACCCACCTCCATACCGCAAGGTACAGTAGCCAACAGGTACTTGGGGAAATAGTGTCATTGTGGGGTTTGTGTGTTGATCCACTGTGGAAATGTTTTCTTCTCTAACATAGAAAAAGGGAGGGTGGATAAATAAGTACTTCCAACTGTTTATCTGAGGGTGGAAAACCAGCTCTTCAGACCATCTTACTTCGTATCAGGTAGCAGCAAGTGTTAGTATGACAAAAAATTGTCTTAATGTTGTCACAATTCTGCAGGCTTTGATGGATTTGGAAGGGGAGCTTTGAATTTAGACTCTGCTAGATTTTATTGTTAAAATCTAACCTGTATGTTTTTTTTTATTGAACAAGGTGTTCTGCTCCTCTTGAGATCTCCCTCTTTAACTGTAGGTGAAGTGAACATTCTAATTAAGGGCATTTTTCCAAACCCGGGGCTTCTCTCATCCATTGCTATGTTCCCTACAAACCGCAGTGTAATTCTTGTGCTGTGACCAGGAAGGGAAAACCTGTTACCAGTCTTTTAAGTAAATAAAAAGTTCCTTTATGTTTTGTTTATGTAAAATATTGCTGTATCAGTTCTGAACAACATCTGTCCACTAAGGCCTGTCTGAAAGCTGCATGTGTCTATTGTTAGGATTTCTTTAGTCTATTAAAAAATTTCAAGTCATTGTACTGGCCAGGTATATGTCTAGAAATATGAAAGACTTGCCTTGCCACTGAACCAGTATTTAGATGCAGGTCCTGATGGAATTCTTCACTTCACATAATGAACTTATTATGCCAGAGAAAAACGAGAAAAACATCTCAACATGTTTCTTTTGTTTCTAGCTGTGTCTGATCCCAGCAGCACTGTCCACAGACCTCAACCTCTCCCTCCAAGCACTGTACACCAAAGCAGCCTCCCTTCAAATCCAGAGAGCAGCTCTGCCTATTGCCTCCCCAGCAGCAGGCATGGATTTTCCAGCTATACAGACAGCTTTGTGCCTCCGTCCGGGCCCTCAAATCCCATGAACCCTGCCATTGGCAATGGCCTTTCACCTCAGGTCAGTCCTGTGTTTTCAGACAGAGGATTTGCTGTATGCCAGAACCAAAGAGTCTATTCCCTCAGGCCACTGTATAATGAATTGCCAAATTTAAACCATAATGTATTCTTTATACAAGCCACATGATTTTAGTTTGCTAGCTTCCTTCTTTTCTTATTTTTTTCCTCCTCCTGGCTGAATCAAGAGTCACAGCTTATATCTAATTTCAAGTGATTTATAATGTAATCATGCAGGCTTCATATTTACATTCAGTTGTTAAGCATTCATAACGTCCTGCTCTTCTCCTGAAGATCTGGGACAAGGTATGGAAACTAAATTGTGTAGTTTTCTGTGAATAAAATATCTTTTTGAGGTACCTTCACCAAGGTCTTAATGAGTGGACCAGGAAAATAACAGGCAAGTGGTAGGAGAATAGTTCCAACACTGAGCAGTGTGGATTGAGATGAGCTCTAATCAAGTTATAAATACATAAATTAGGAGTAATACCGCTCTCTGGCAGTAGAACTGCATGAACACTGTAATTGTTTTTCTAATTTGCATGAGCTCCTTTTAGGAAATCATGTTAATAAATTACCTTTATAATTGCGTGTCAGAAGGCTGGTTAAATTTTCCTACATGCAGCATCTGTCTGAAGCTGACGTTATTAGTTAAAGCTTGAAGAGACGGTGGGTTATTTTATTAGTCTGGGCTTTGCCCAGGTGCTTGGGAAGAGCTGTCCACTAAATTCTGAGAAGTCACAAAGAGGATGCAATCTATAATTACAATCAGGAATCTCTTCAGGGCGGAAAGTGAGAGTTTGAACAGCTTTATCTGCTTTCTCCCCTTTTTTCCTCTCAGTGGTTAGAAAAACAGAGGGAAGCTCAGAATGACACAAATGAAAAGTGAAAAGACAATTATACTCAATTACACACTAATCACTGACTATCACCACTGCCTAAGCAGGGAGAGGGCATTCTAATAGGCAGAAAATGAGATTTTAATGGCACAAAGGGTGGCCAAAATAACGACTCCGATATCTTTGCCTCCTTCGTTTTCTTCAACTTGTGGTTTGCATCTCGGGAGTACAGTTCCTGGTTCCTGTGCAACGGTGATAACTCTGTGCAGCTGAAAAGTTCAAAGGCACCGGAGTTGAAAAGAATGAATAACAAAGGCAATGAAATAAACATTTTTGCCCAAAGGCAAAAGTTCATAAACCTTTTTTTGTAACAGTAAATGTAATTAAGTTTCGCAGATTCCTATAGCGGAGAGCGGGGTACAAAACTTTATGGCTTGAAATCTCAAGGAAAAAAAAACCCCACCAACAAGAAAACAAACGGATGTATTTCCAACAAGACTTGAATGGGTTTGGTTCAGAAGAACTCTGATTTCTTTCTAAATGCAATCTCCAACAAAAGCCGTAACATTATGTTGGTTGCTTCATTTATTTATTTATTTATTAATGGCCACTTTTCTTAGAGGCAAAGCTCTGTGTCACAAATACGTTTCTGGGATTCAGTGTTATTCCATCAGAAGCAGTTGCTAGTGTCAGTTTAAATGTATGTTAGTTCTGGTGATGGAAAATGTGATTTTAAGTAGGTTTTTTGTAAAATTTTTTTTTCCACAAAGCTTTTATTGTCTGTGACACAGAAGGGGAGCACAACAGCAAAGAAATCTTGTGATGTCTGGGAGGAGTGGGACAAAAAAGCGAGGCCAGGTTTCTTCCCCTCCCCAAAGTCTTGGTGATTTGAGGTTTGATATAATCAGAAGGAGATCCTAGAGCAGATTAGGTGACTTTAATCAGTTACTGGGCTTCTTTACACCCAGCCCTGAAACGTTATTGTTCTGGGTTTTTTAACTTAGATTTCTGAAATCTCGTTCTACCCCAATGCTTAGAGCTCCTGGCAGTGTCCTGCAACTCTACCAGCAGGATGTTGATCATTCAGGAGTTGACATCATGACTGCATCACCAAATATATGTAGGACATTGCTTACATCCAGTTAAGTTTTGAGCAGCTTCTTGGCAACCTTTACTGGCTGATTAAAGATCCTTCCATTGAATAAAGAGAAAAAAAAAAAAACAAACCCTAAATTCATGCAGTACTACCAACTGCTCCTCTAAAGCATTTTTAGGATCTAAATAATGACTTAGAGATTTGTATAAAATGGGTATGTGTATAAAGTGACGTTATATATGGGAGTGATACAGCCTCATATACCTATTGTACATGTAGCAAATTGGGGACTGTAGCAGAACGGTGAATGCTTTTATGCCCAAAACAGTCCTCGACGCTTGTCATGAACATTGTGACATTTCTGTGTGTGGTATGAAGGAGCATCTTCTTGTCACGCTTCCTCAGCTCTCTTCCTGCATGTGTTGAGGTGGTGGTGGCCAGCAAGTCAGGATTTCATGGAGCGAGAGAAACAGGAGTTTTCCTGATGAGTGGGCATGTTGCAGTGCCTTGCCTGTGTGTGTGGAATTTAGATGAGGAAGAAAGAGGGTCTTTTTACTAGCCAGTGGGACCACAATAAATCTGGGTGTGCGAGCAATTAGCATAATGTTTCCAGCCATCCATGTCTCCCTTGCAGACTCTGGATGCTGTGTGTGAAGCTGAATTTACGGTGACTGAAACAGGAGAGGGGGGCTTTGTCTGAAGCCCAAATAATCTTTTGTGATTTAAAAAAAAACTCCTTAAAGTGCAGAATAAAATCTAATATTAGGATTCACCAGATCATATTCTCGCTAGACTTAAACCCCCTTTTGCCCTTTAACTTCAATTTATTCCAAGTGAGTGTCTGACATGCAGATGGGATAATTCCATTTTAACTCTGTTCTCAAATATGATGGAAAAATATGTTGTGTAAGGCAAGCACTGAGTGAAGGGAGAGGACAAGCAGAGATGGTTAGGGTGCTGTAATTTCATTTATTGTTGTGTTAGCTTTGAATGTGGAAGTTAGAGAGGACTGTGTGTCTTGGTTTAGGAAGCAGAATGTGCCACAGTATAACTGTCTCTCAGGCTGGGTAATAAATACTGTTGCTCTTCAAAAGAGTAAGAATAGAATGAGTCGTACCTCATTGATATTTAGCACTTTTAACACCAAGACAACGTCTGCAGATCTACTCCAGACAACTGATTATTCTCTTTGTCTGTCTGATTTACTTGTTGCTAGCTGGCTGTGGTGAGAGGATCTCTGTATTACAGCCCTGTGAAGGACTGGTCTTTGCGGGATGAATCAGGGAAATGATAGACTCCTTTGTATTTGATGAAAGAGCAACTAAACTCCAAGCACACCGTCTCAGCTAGAGCTCCTTAAATATATCAGAACAGAGATTATTAGTGTGTAATATATGTAAATTGCATATTTTTATGTTTTCTATGCCTATTATGCAGCCTCTTGGCTTTCATGAATACGTTTATAGGCAATATCATATTTCCTTTTCAAATTAGGTTTCAGTTGCTCAGTGTATTTTCCTCTAACACACATTTGTTAACTCAGGATTATTAAGGGGTAGAATATCTGTGTGTTAATGCATGTAGGGGATCTAACTGTGCTTCTGACCTGTCACATTCATTTGTGATCCTGGCATCGCTGGTTATCACTGGTTCTTCAGTGTGGAGCAGAAGAGTGGCTGCCAAACCCCTTGTCTAGCAGCTGCAAGTGTATGTTCTTACAAGAAAGGAGATTGTTTTTAAGACAGAGTATCAATATTTTGAACTGCTTCATTTAAGATAAGGAAAAAGGCTTTTCCGCTTTACATGGGCATCGCCTGACCTTGCCATGTGATTTTTATTAGTGCAAAGCAGCACACTGCCCCACACCAGGCAGTTCAGGCTGTTTGCTTGGTTGGAAGTGTGCTATATTGGGCTCTTGGTGGATTCACTTGTTGCTGCTCATGAGGCCACTTGCTTCCTGTATTTAACCTGCAGGATGCCCAGCCATAACTAGTATGACAGTGTTATGTTTGTACTGGAAAAAGAACACATGTGTGTAATCTGTCTCCTGCTGCATGTAATTTACTTTTTTTTTCCTCCATGCCCTCTAGAAAACCTCTCAACTCTACTTTTTCCTCTTCCTTGTCATCTTTCCCTGTAACTGAGTCAAAGCAGCAGCTTTTGAGGTTGCAAGTTCAAAATGGGAAATGGCTTAAACATTGAGCAGGTTGCGTAGAAGGTCATAACAGGCTTTAACAAAGTTTGCCCTTCTTGTGCCATTACCTGGAGCTCAGGAGGAATCTTGATAAGAAAATTCCAATCTTTTCCGTGAACAGTAGTAGAGATGCAAGCTGTTTCAAGGTTTCTTTCTTCTGTCAAAACATTTCACTGTCTGAGTTTAAGAATTATCCCATAACTCTTTGCTGAGAGAGATCTTGGGCAATTGGCTTCTCTTAAGCCTTTGAGAGGACTTGGTTTTCATTAACCTGAGGTATGGAGCTGATGGCAGCTGTCGAGTCAGTTAGATATGTTCATATTGTCTTGTTAACTCTGATTTTAATGGAAAGACAGGAACCACTGGCTAAAATCTTGCATTCCCTCATTAAATGGGACAGGAGAGGAAAGAAAAGCAACTATTAATTTATTATACTTTTTCCTATACCTTCTTTCGAATTGCTGTCCAATTGGTTGCCCACAGAAACATTCCATTTGGATCTCAGTCCCACACCAATGAGGAACTCATGATCTTTGTCATATCAAACTTGGCCTTGAGAGCTCTTTGCTTAATGACCCAAGCGCATGAGACAAAACTCAGGGATTCCTTGGTGTGAAATAAAGTTAATTCACGTGGTATTATTGTCATGGACACAACTTTTTT
>VWYK01120912.1:3776-19018 GCA_013399775.1 Semnornis frantzii
ACCATTATTATTATTATTATTATTATTATTATTATTATTATTATTATTATTATTATTATTATTATTATTATTATTATTATTATTATTATTATTATTACCATTATTATTACCATTATTATTATTATTATCAAGTAGGAATTGCCTGTGCCTGAAGCAGAGAGGCTGTGTTTTACCTGCATTTTTTCCCCCTTCCATTCGATTTAGCATTATCCTTATAATATGTAATCTTTCTTTTGATGCTGCTGAACTCTTGACCTCAGTATTTTGTATAAATGAATTTCACAGCTTAATTTTACATTGTGAAAGGCAAGACATTAATTTTTACTCTCTTTCTTTTGGATGAAAATATTCCTTGCTGTCTTGAGTATGGATGAACCTTAAGAAATAATTTCTTGGGCAACCATTTCTCAAAATTTATACCGATACTTGCTACTTGCTATCCTCCAAATTTCATCTCTGTGTTCATTAGAAAGCATCCAGACACTGCAGCATTGCAGCATAGACAACGTACCACCTCCCCATGTAGCATCAGTTTGCATCTGCTAAGACTGCCTTGACTGAAGCCTTAGCTGCTCAGACCTTGGTTTCCTCTAAGCTTCCCACAACCATTGAAACGTTTATTCAGACTTTTAAAAAGAGGTTAGAGAAAAGAGGATAAACCAAAACCAAAGAATAAAATTGACAAATTGGGTTGTTGGTTGTCTTTTCTGTCTTTTACCATCTGAGTTCCATGTGGTTTGTGGCATAAACAAATTTTAATTGAGTGACAGATTGTTATTTCAGTACTGAAAAATCCTCTCCCAACGTGAGAGGAAAAAAAACCAACCAACTCTGGCAATTCTTATTAAAATCAGGCTACAAACCATCCAGGCAGAGGCCTTTTGTGATTGCATTTTTTGAATAGCCATGTACAGACTTCCTCTTGAGACCTGAGCTTAAGCATGGGCTCTGTTTTTTGTAGTCACTTTGCAGAACATCCTGTCCGTAAAATCCAAGACCTCAGGTGCAAATGAGCTAATGAATTTCATGTAGTGATGGGCTTTGAGGGGTCTCTTAGGAATATCTTGTTAAAATTCTACCACCAGCCCAGAGGTGGGTGGGATAATATTCCTTTCCTACCGAGGTCCATTGGATTCCTGCTAAATCAGCTCTGCCAGAGTTCACTTATCCCTCATGCTTCTAAACATCATCTGAAGGAGATTTTTTTTTTCCTCTGTAATTACTTATTCTACTTAGAACAGACTTGGAGCTCACCATGTGCAAATATGATTTATTTATTTTGTGATAAGCCTGTTCTTGCCCAGTATGGGCAGCACAGTGCTAGCAGCGTAGGAGTGTGCAGAAGTCATTTGCTGATACTAATCATTTTAACGTCTCAAACAGTCCACAGTCCCAGTAACTTCTTATTTGGAAGAGGAACAGAATAAGTATTTTGGCAAGAGGATAATTAACCAGAAAGTGATCTGTCATGATGAGACTGATCCCGGGGACTACCCACATCAAGCCAAAAACTCCCAGTTGGTCTGGAAGACCTGGACCAGGTGCCTGTAGCCCCTCTGAAAGGCAGCAATACACCCATGGAAATGGTGTACCAAGGGGTAATGAAGTCCATGTCATCCTCATCAGTACACCTGTGTGTGATTTTAATCCATCATAAGTGCAAAGCAACTGGAATTAGGTGAGCCTCAATGCAGATGGTTAAACCAGTTCTTCAGTCTTTCCCTTTCTGTGTTGTGAGCTCTCTTCTTAACAGTCTTGTGTACTGTGAGTTTTGACAGACTGAAACCCATCTTCAGTTACCCAGGGATTAGGATTACTAGCTAGACTGCCTGCATTGTGTACTGATGACCTGGAAGAAGGCGTGTGCATCGTGTGCATGCTGGGGATAAAGCTTTCTGGTGGTACAAAACTGTCTGCAGGACTGTCAACAGCAAGGAGGAAGTATCTATGCTCAGAATACCAACCATTGGAGGAGCAGAAGCACAAGCAGGAAATCGAGCAAGAGGAAAAAAAGGTTAAACCCTGGGCTAAGTAAATAGGGTGGAAAAGATCAGGAGATTTGGATGCAGACTGGCAAGGAAAGGCCCATTCAGAGGGCGGAATTCAGAAACCCAAAGGACTTGTCTGAGCACCAAACACTTGGTCTGGGAAGAGCCCAGCAGCCCAGAATAAGACTGGACAGAGCACTGGACAGATGAGGAAGGAGGTGGAGAGACCACAAGTTAGCCAGCAGGAACACCGAGAACACCATGTCCGACACCACACTTCCTCTGTGGAATTCAACACTTCCCTTCTGCCCTGGGACAGGGCACTGGCATCTGTGGCCTGAACTGCTGCCTGCATCTCAGCGGCTGTGGGTCCTGGGCATGGGTGCTGGAACACGCTCTTGGTCAACAAAACAACTTTAGCCCAGCCAAGCTGAAATCCAGTATTTCATTGTCATTTTCCCTTAGCAGAAAAACAACTCTATTTTTTAAGGAAGTGGACATTTTCACCATAAAATGCTTCTATTTTGCCAAGAAAATATTTGTTGTTAGATCATTCCAACTGGAAGTCCTCTCCCTGCTAGGTCCCAGATTGTTACAACAAACATCTATTTGTCAGGTTATGGATGGATTATATCCCAGGTACAAATAAATATAGACCTTCAACTCAGTAGTTTTCTTGAAAATCAAGTTCTCTAGCACAGTCCTTTCCAACAGTGTATCTAGATTAACCTAGATTAGGATGGGCAGCAAAGTACAGCACATGTTACTATAACCATGATGGCTTTGAATTCCTTGAGTGTCCAGGTGTGTTACCTGCTGAGATACAAGTAGAATCTTCCTAGTGATGTACAAAGAATTCTATTACCCTATTAGCAAGTTCTTCATTGTGGTACATCAACTCTGAAACAAATCACATCCAAAGTGGGGTCAGCAGGCTTTATATGCTCCTCCAGAAACAAGGCCAACACAGGTGAGAGCCTGGAATCAGTGAGCAGTGAAGTGCATGCATGAGGAGCAGACTTATGGATGTTATTTGGGATACCCCAGATTTCCTAACACCGAAGCGGCATTCAATCATGGATTGTCAGGGTTGGAAGGAACCTCAAGGACCATCTAGTTCCAACCCCCACTACATCAGGTTGCCCAGACCCGCAGGTTGCCCAGACCCACATCTGGCCTGGCCTTGAAAACTTCCAGGGATGGAAGTTCCTTCCACCACCTCTTGGGGCAACCTCTTCCTATGTCTCATCACCATTATGGTGAACAACTTCCTAACATCTAATCTAAATCTCCTCTCCTCTAGCTTGGATCCACTCCCCCCAATCCTATCACTACCCAACATCTTAAGAAGTTCCTTTTATCAGTGGAAACTTGCTTCAGCGCAAGGGGTGAAAATGATTCTGCACAGCTGAACTGGCTCCCATGTCACAGAAAGAAAATTCCTCTCAAATCCTTGCTTTTCTGAGACATAGCAGTCCCAAGAGACTTTGATCCAGTTGCATGAGTTTTTGCAACAAAATGTGGCAAATAATTTGTAGGTCACAGTTATTTTTCAGGTCTATAGATGAACACAGTGCTGCACAGCTTTGTAGTCCACCATGTTTCCTAGGCCTTAGCTGCTATTTTCTAATCGATGTCTCCCTGTCCTCCCCCCACCATGCCTGGCTATGTCACACTCTACACATACTGATTTAAAGCTATGTCATATCAGATAAAGGACAAATAACTTTATCAGGATCATATCTAATTAAAAAAATAGATTAGCTATAGGTTGGCTGTTTTGGATAGGTAATGATATCACCAATTTTTTTCCTTCACTATGTACATTAAAAGGAATTCTATTTTTAAAGTATTTCCTCCAAACTGCTGCATTCATTATTGATTTTCTTTCTACAGTTGTTTAAACATCAATATTTTTCTAACCAACCACTTCATGAAAATGCAGTTCACCAGAATTTATTTTTATGTTACTATTCTTGAGTAATTTATTTTATATCTCGACTGCATAGAAAGGTAAAGAGTTCAGGGAGAAAATAAAAAGAGGCAAATATTTGTGTCCTTGAATGTCTAACCTTTAAGATTTGAATTAGTTAAGATGTCTTTTATCTCTCTTTTTTTTTTTTTTTTCTCTATTGATATGAACAGCATAGATTTGGATTTACTTCAGGATATTTTTGAATTAAGAACAAATAATGAGTGTTTGCTCAAGAGAAGACAATGTTCAAAATTGATTCCACAACAGCCAAATGTTGACAAAGGTATTTCTAAAACAGTTGGTTCCTGTCCTTCCCCTGGCTTCTGACTAACCTTTTGCATAAATATTTTGCTCCGTGTTCTTCTGTACAGTGAAGACATTCCTGGAGAGCTTTTTACTCTGTTCTCTATAGTTTACATATTGACATTTAGACTTACAAGTCCTAATTAGCACAAATGATTTTCCACTGGGACTTAATATAAATGACAGCAGAAAAAAAAAACCCAAAAGTGCTGCCGCATCTTAGTGTTGCAGTTGCTTTATCACAGAACTATCTTAGTAAACCTTTTAATTATGGGCAAACTGTCAGGTTGCTTAAGGCTTCCAAGTAGTGCAAGATGCAGAGTTCAGCATCAGACTGGTTCCTTCCTCCCAGAACCATCCCCCTCACCCTAGTAGGAGTTACCATCCAAAGCTGTCCCAACACTGGCAGCTCCAGGTATGATCAGCTTGTGATCAGCTTTATCAAAAGATATTGAAAGATGAAATACATCCAATTTAGATTAAACTCCTTGGATCAATGTATGTGCTATGTGCATACAGGGACTCCTGGTAATCAGAATTAAGACAGCTGGAAAGGTTCAAGCACTATTTACAGCCACTCACAATAAACTGGGGAGGACTACTCCAACATGCACAAAAAGGAAGAGACAGAGATATATAATTTCCTGAGGAGAGGCATAACCAGACCATGAAGGAGAATTATTCTCATTCCCACAGGACAATATTAAAGGGTTGTTGGTAATGAAGAAATTCTAATCAGTTGATGGCATCAATGTTGAGAAACAGGAAGATTCTGTTTTGCAGTGGTTAGTGCCTGTTTTGCTACTTTCCTAAATAGAGTGACATTTTCTCCTCAAAACTGATCTTGCAGGTAGCTGTAGAGAGTTTTCTTGTACCTAGCAATGAAGTGAGGGCTTGCTCAACAAAATCAAGCAATGTATTGCTGCCCCTAGTCTCTCACCTATGCCTGTAGGCTTGGGCTGACTGTAGCAAAGCTGACAGAACTGCCAAGCAGCTGGGCTAATGTAACAAGAAATTCTATTCGTAACAAGAAATAACAGATCTAGTTCTCCCCAAGGAGAAAAACAAGGTTCATTCACCCTGCTTATCATTTGGATACTGTCTTCTACATAAGATTTCAGAATGACACACTTTGAACAAGAACAACCACCTTTGGCTTCAATCCTTTTACATCAATTTGTAAAGTTTCCTGCTTTCATATTCCTAGGGGTGCAGATTCACTGCAGGCAGGGATATGACTGACAGAATGTAGCCAAGAAAGAGTCATCTTAGCCACATTACTGTATTTGGAAAGGGGCAAACTGGGAACAAGGAGTCATGAACACTGTTTATACTCCACTAAGCCCTAGCCCATTATCATGTTAGCAGTACCAATGGTGGCTAAATAATTACTTAAGAAAAACAAAAAATCAGAAAGGGAAGCATGAAATGCCAGCTTTAATTTGTAGTACTGGGAAGGAATGTCCTACCACAGGGAGCACCAGAGCATATCCTTTGCTCCAAGCTTTTGGTTTCACCTCTGCTGCCATATTTTATTTACAAGTGATTTGCAACACACTTTAATCTCAAAGTATGGTGGAAGGATGCATGTGGGGACTCTGATGAAGAGCAAGAACATTACAGATGGTCTGAAACCACCATTCACATATTTTCCAACAGGTGCTTGGGGGGAACATTAATAAAAAGAGATTGAAAGGAGAGGCTTGGATACTTGTCTTCTGTATGGAGAATAATCTGTAGGGTAAGGTCTCCAAAGTAAGGAGTTAAGTGGTTTTAAGATAGCAGTTGATCATTGTTAAGAGTCTTTAAAATCTCAGTGGGATATTTTAGCATTTGTCTACATCATTTTTGTGTGTGTGTGCGACTTTAATGATTTTAATCTGCAATCAACCTAGTTAAAAGAGTGCAATTCTCAGGAGTCTGTGCCTCTATTCCAATAAAAGAGAATCACCTCTGAGGCCAGAAGGCAGTTTTATATATCCCTCTTGGAAATAGTTAAATATTGTCACAAATACTCCCTGTATAAATAACTGGAGGAAACTGGCTTGAAGAGCAGAAGCAGCCTCTGTGGATATGAAAAAAAGAGGAAGATCTCTGGACACAACACAGAGATTGTCTTTGTCTAGATAAGAGGAGTTATTGGCAGACCAGACAAACAAAATGGCCAAAGAGACAGATGCAAGCAATTAACTTCTCTTGAAATATGTATGTGGATGTTATTAAAATTTTCCTTTTTGCCTCTTTGCAAATACATTTTCTATTTTTAATAACTCATTTGGTCTTTGGTTATTTCACATTTGATTCCAGAGAAAACAGAATCCTGAAGAGGCACTAAGGGAAGAGCTTCTGAGACCACATGCTTAATTCAGGACTCAGAAAAATAAGTGACCTCTCACAGGTTAAAAAAAAAATATTAAATAGATTCCCAGTGGTTTAAAAGTACACATGCAAAGTGATCACAGGATCACAGGATGTCAGGGGTTGGAAGGGACCCAAAGAGATCATTAAGTCCAACCTCCTGCCAGAGCAGGACCATACAATCTAGCTCAGGTCACAGAGGAATGCATCCAGACAGACCTTGAAAGTCTCCAGAGAAGGAGACTCCACAACCTCTCTGGGGAGCCTGTTCCAGTGCTCTGGGACCCTTACAGTAAAAAAGTTCCCCCTTGAGTTGAGGTGGAACCTGCTGTGCTGCAGCTTACATCCATTGCTCTTGTCCTATCCCAGGGAGCAAGTGAGCAGAGCCTGTCTCCCCCCTCCTGACACCCAGGCCTCAGATATTTATAAACATTAAATCCCCTCTCAGTCTTCTCTTCTCCAGACTGAAAAGCCCCAGGTCCCTCAGCCTCTCCTCATCAGGCAGTGCTCCAGTCCCCTAATCATCCTCATTGCTCTCCATTGGACTCTCTCAAGCAAATCCCTGTCCCTCTTAAACTGGGGATGTGTGTGTCTTCTCTTGAAGTTTGAGTTGAAACATTTTAGCTCATTTGCTATGAGCTAATGGCATGCACACAGCTACTCATCAAACCCCACCATGCTGTAAATTGTTAGGCTGCTGTTGTGCCTCAACCCTCAGCCTCTGACAATGAGGATAGAAAATATGCTTATGTCTACCTGAAATCCACACATATTGACTTCACATGTTACCTCTGTGAATCTCATAAAGTAGTTGTCATTGGGAATTACCATCAAATGGGGGTCTTTCTTGGTGTAAAAAATAATGGGGTTTTTTTGAAGGGGGATGTGGAATTCTTAAGCTGTGTCTTTTCAAATCAATTGACTTCTATTAAAATCAAGTGAAAGCTGCATATCAAGAAGAAATGCAGGCAATGGTTGTGGAAAATGCAGCCAAAGTGCTGGAAAGCAGGAGGAGATGTGAGCTTTTGGTGTAAATTCTCAAGAAAAGGGCCTATGTAGACATAGATTTTGTCTAGATACATCAACACAAGAGTTCTGACACTTGGTCTTGGGATTTTCCTTTGTTCATAGTCTTCCTGATTGTGTTGAAACTGGAATATATTTGTACAAATCAGCTCTTCACATTTCAGAGGGTATGTTGAAAAACTGGAGAAGATGTTGGAAAGAATAAAAATTGCCCAAGCCCTGGAGATATTTCTTACTGTGACAATTGTAATAGGCTCAGTCAGTTTAGCTAATAAAATTTTCAGAAAGACTGAGAAACTGTGACTGAGTTTCTACCAACTGGCAAAAAAGGGGAAGGGAAAAAAAAAAAAAAAAAAAAAAAAAAAAGACAGAACTGTAGATAAAAGCAGACAAATGCAAATTAGAAATCATGAATAAAAATCTAATTGAGAGGGCAATTAATCCTTGGAACAAATTGTCAGGGGAAGTTATGGATTCTTCACCTCCTGATCCTTCTTGAAGGACTTCTCTTTCTCAGTGAATTCAGTATGAAGATAATGGAGAAATCCATCAGAAAATTATCTGAATCTTCCCCCCCCAACTTTATGAATGTGTGGTGGAGAGAAGTTGAAAGTGAGCCAAAGGCAAGCACTTGCAGCACAGCAGGTCACACCAGGATACTGGCACTAGAATGGTAGTATTATTTCTCCTGAAGTTTTCCAGCATGAACAAGCAGATGAGATTATCTCATGCTGCTCTGTCCCCTCCAATGATCATGATCCACTCTCACTTCAGCCAGAAACTTGGATCCCAGATGCTTACTGCTGCAGAAAGGGATATTTATGCCCCACAGAGACAGCTTTGTGGGGCTAGCAGGAGACTGCATGCTCTACGCCAAGGTCTAGGGATAAATGATTGCTTTGGGAAGATGATTCTCCTCACTACTGCTGGAGAGAAGGCTTAGGCTTTTTGGAAGAACTCATCTTCCTACAAAGCTGATAAACCCAACAAAGAGCAAGGGATGCTTTCTGTAAGGAGAGGCAAACAGCAGCATTCACCACAGATGTCCTACTCATGGGATGATGGTGGGTGCACGTTACAGGGCGATAGCAGTCAAGGGCATGCGCATGCAATAGGGTGGTGGTAGATGCTCATTGTAGAGTGGCAATGGGTTCTTGTTGCAGGAAGATGTTGGCAGTGGCAGGCACATGCCGTGAGGTGAAGGCAGCCGATGGTGAGTGCACATCGTAGGGCAATGGCAGGTGATGGTGCATGTCACAGGGCACTGGCCAGCAGTGGCAGACACGTGTCGCAGGGTGATGGAGGGAGCTCATTGTGGGATGATGGTGAGCAATGGCAAGTGCAGGTCACAGGGCGATGGCAGGTGCTTGTCATGGGCTGATGGCAGGTGAAAGCAAGTGCTTATTGCAGGGCAATGGCAGGCCATGGCGGGTGCTCTTCATGGGTTGCTGGATAGTGACTGTGGGTGCTCCCGCCGGGGTGATGACAGATGACCACACGTGCGCCCGATGGGGTGATGGCAAGCGTCCCTGGCAGGGCGACGGCGAGAGAGACGTCGGCGGGAGACGGGGGGCATTCTTGGCAGGGGAAATGCTGGACGACGGCGGGCGACGGAAGGCGTTCCTGGCGGGTAGAGTGCCGCCGAGGGCCCCGGGCGCCGGGCAGGCCCAGCAGATGGCAGTCACAGCGCAGCCACAGCGCGGAGCGGCGCCCGGGCAGGACGCGCCCGCAGACAGTGCCCTGCCGCGCAGCTCCGCTGCTCCGTGTAGCCGGACGGTGCGCAAAGCGGCCTGCTCTCCCGGCTGCATTGCCCCTCGGCGCTGAGAGCCGCCGCGGCTTGCAGCTTCACCCGGGCAGTCTGCAGAGCCAGCGTGTTCAGAGCCCTGGCTCTGGCGGCAGCTGCCACGGCTCCGGTCTGCGCTCAGGGCCACACAGCTCCGCCGCAGCTCTGCTCACAGCTGCCGCTGCTGAGGCAATCTGCCTGGACGGACTCGAAGGTGCTTGCCTCGAGGGTGGCCACCTCCATGTGGAGTGAAACCAGAAATTTCTCCCCACCAGTTTGCAATCTTTCTGGGAAAGGGGAACAAACCTCCCCAGCCTTGAACACCCACCCGACTGCACAGAATAACCTTGGGCCGGCAGCTGCCTCTGATGTTGCGGAGCAGCAGGGTGAAGGGAGAAGGCTGAGGAGCAGCACTAAGGATCATAGAACCACAGAATGGTCTGGGTCGTAAGAGCCCTCCAAAGGTCATCTAGTCCAACCCCCGTGCAGTCAGCGGGGACGTGACCCATTAGATAAGGCTGCCGATGGCCTCTTCAAGTCTGAACTTGAGTATCTCCAAGGCCTCAACTGGCTCCTTCTGCAACCACTGCTCCACTATCCCCGGACTTTGAAATCAAGCTGATAAGGTCACTTCTATCCCACACCCTCAATGCACCACTTTAAACAGAGCTATTGGTAAGTTTTGCTTTACCTCCGACCAATCTCTTGCAGAATAAAGAAACAGACATAATCATAGAATCATAGAATGGTAAGGTTGGAAGGGACCTCAAATATCATCTAGTTTCAAGCCCTGCGATAGGCAGGGACACCTCCCACTGGTACAGGTCACTCAAGGCCTCATCCAACCTGGCCATAACACCTCCAGGGAGGGAGCAGCCACAACCTCCCTGGGCAACCTGTGCCAGTGTCTCACCTCACTGCAAAGAACTTCCTCCTAATATCCAGTTTCAATCTCCCCTCTACCAGTTCAAAGCCGTTGCCCCTTGTCCTGTCATTGCAAGACCTTGTCAATAATCCCTCCCCAGCCTTCCTGTAGGCTCCCTTCAGATACTGGAAGCCCACTCTAAAGTCTCCTNGCAGAGTAAAGGGGCAGAATCCCCTCCCTTGCCCTGCTGCCCACACTACTCTTGCTGCAGCCCAGCACTCAGTTGCTGTCTGGGCTGCACTCACACTGCAGGCTCATGTTGAGCTTTGCATCACCCCAGACCCCCAGGTCCTTTTCCTCAGGGCTACTCTCAGCCATTCCGCACCCATCCTGTATTTGTGCCTGGGATTGTGCCTACCCAGTTGCAGGACCTTACACTTGGCCTTTTTGAACTTCATGAGGTTGGGTCGGGCCCACCTCTGCAGCCTGTCCAACTCCCTCTGGATGGATCCCTGTCCTCTAGCAAGTCGACTGTGCCACACAGCTTGGTGTCTTCTGCAGACTTGCTGAGGCTGCACTGATTCCTCTGTCCATATTGCTGACAAAGATGTTAAACAACACTGGTCCCAGCACTGACCCCTGAGGGATGCCACTTGTCAGATCTTCAGAAAATAGCCATCTTCCCATGGACACAATGGCGATGCAGATGTTCTGTGTTTCCTCTTCTTTTTTTCTAGTGGCAACAAGGTGAAAGGAAAAGGGGAACAATGCTCCTTAGGTTGTGTACTCCTCTGTATGCACAGAGATGTGTACCTGTGGCAATCCCAGTAATTAGGGTAAGCTCCTGGCTGCTTACTCATTGGACCTTTCTCCCTGCTGAAGCATGGCAGATGAGGTGAATTTAATTCCCCTCCATGCTTTTTCCTACCCTGACCACATTCATCTTTAAGTATCAGCAATGCTGCCTCATCATCCTCTTTCAAACATCATTTTCTTTAAAAGTTTTAATTTTTTTTAACACCTATGAAAAGCTTGACATAGGTCTGTAGTTGGTACCTTGAAAATATTTGCCAGTCACACTGAGTTGTACTGTCTTATTCTTTCGTTGCACTTCCTGCATCTGGATCTGTCTGTTGTATAATATTCAAGTTATGACCTCTTGGGGACAAAAAAATGTTGTAGGCATCTTCCTGTTCTATGTTTGTACACATTTAATAGAGTGGAGTTTAAATCCCTGAGCAGTATTTTCAGGACTACAGTAAGAAAATGGTTGTCATTGATACTATGCTACCTAATACTATAAATTCTACCTAAATTTGTTCTATATAACATTGTGGGTTTTTATGCTGGGTGTCTGCCTCTGCTTAGATTTTGTTTGGAAGGTTTCAGCAAAAATAGTTATGCTATTTCCCAGAAAAAAAGGTTAGGAAAAAAAGACATTGTTTTGCCAATGTTAATGAATTGGTTGTAAGAAGTCTTTTTTGGGAATGTTAGCTTGAAGGTTGGCAGGCTGGAGGCATCCTGGTGCCAGACTCATAAGCATTTTCCCCTATTTGGCTTGGTTTGAAACCCTATTCATTAGTAATATGGTAGAGTTTGGCAGATAAATGCTTCCAAATTCCTGTCTGCCTTAAGCATGTGCTACCTTTTCCATGCCAGCTGCATTATCTCCACAGACTGACTTGAGCCTTCTGCATCCTTACTAACCCAGGGTTTTCTTGCAGATGCTTTTAAAAGTAGCAGAAAGCTGGCACTTGACTTGTGCCTTCTGTGCCCACATACTGCCAGATTGACAGAGATCAAAAAAACAAGTTGTGTCCAGGCAAGAAAAGACCAAGATCTTGGATAGGTGGCTAGAGAGGACCAAGAGTCTGAGCTGGAAAAGGATAGGAGCTGGTGGGTTTTGTCAGAAAGAAAATAAAAGGAGAAACATGATGGACAAGGTGACATTGATCTAAAATTCTGAAGGAAGAACAGGGGCAACATGAAAAACGGTGAGATTGGTGAGATCAAAATAGAACAATGGCAAGGATGAAGAAACTCGTGCTGGCTAGATGAAAAGCCACGAGGGAGGATGAGTGCAAAGACACTGATCACATTTAGACACTTGTGGGATGAGGAGGTAGTTAGAAAATGGAGTGCATCAAATGGGAAACCAGTCTGGACAAAGAGAGATTAAAGAGGGAGAGGTGACTGAGGAAAGAGTTAGGAATGGGAATTAGTGAGAACTGATTAGAAGAAAGGAAAGCTTGAAACAAAGACCCAAGTGGGGAAAATGATGGGAAGCAGGCTCACTAGATACAGAAGTGACTTGGAGGGGATGGGTGTGGAGCCAGGATTGTGTGCATAGAAGAAAAGAAGAACAAGGGGATCAAGGACAAAAAGCAGAAACAGAGGAGACTGCAGATGGGAACAGAAAACCATAACAGATAGTGTTATGTTGAATAATGTTTGAGTATGGGATTTCCTCTGCAGACAGACAGGAAAGAGAAGCTTTGATATAAGAAAGGACTAGAGGGAATAAAGTGAATAAGGTCATGATTATGTCAAGGGATAAAAGAAAAATAAGAAAGACTTGCAGAAAAAGACTGTGACCATCAAGATTTGAAATGATACCCAGTTGCTGAGACTTGGTGGTTGTCTGCATCTAAAAATTATCTGTGAAGTTTTCCTTCAGACTATGTCTCACGTTCCCTTAGAAAGCTGTCCACCAGCAAGGTGACAGTCTGGTCTTACTTTGTGTGGATAGAATTCCCAGCCATGTCAATGACCCCTCCATGCTGACAGTATGATTCCACATAGAGGAATTGTCAAAAGGCTTTTGTGGGCTTTTCAAAGAATCTTATGAACTCCAAAGAAATCCCCCTTTATATAAATAAAGTTAGCAGCAAGACAGGCTCTCAGACATTAAGAAGCATCAAAATTTTAGATACTGACTGTAATCTCCATGTTCTTCTGTGTAGCTGCATGCAGAATGGGTCTATTTGGAAATTACTTTCTCACTTTCATTTCCAACAGTCTCAACAAGATACAAATCATAGAATCATAGAATCATAGAATGGTAAGGTTGGAAGGGACTTCAAATATCATCTAGTTCCAGCCTCCTGCCATAGGCAGGTTCACCTCCCATTAGAATAGGTCACTCAAGGCCTCATCCAACCTGGCCTTGAATGCCTCCAGGGAGGGAGCAGCCACAACCTCCCTGGGCAACCTGTGCCAGTGTCTCACCACCCTCACTGCAAACAACTTCCTCCTAACACCCAGTCTAAATCTCCCCTCTGCCAGTTCAAACCTATCATTACAAGACCTTGTCAATAGTCCCTCCCCAGCCTTCCTGTAGGCCCCCTTCAGATACTGGAAGGCTACTATAAGGTTTTCTGGAAGCCTTTCTCTTCTGCAGGCTTCAGAGCCCCAACTCTCTCAGCCCATCCTTATAACAGAGCTGCTGCAGCCCTCTGATCATCTTCATGGCCCTCCTTTGGACCTGCTCCAACACTTCCATGTCCTTCTTGTGCTGGGGGCTCCAGAACTGTACACAGTACTCCAGATGGAATATACATGCATCCCATAAGGAACTTTAGACTATAGATAATCAAAAAGTGCATAGGCATGACAGAATGGCTTGCTGAACACTAATTCTTACACGGTTGTGTGTGGCGTTGTACCTGTGTTTAGAGGTTAATGTAGAAGTAACTGTGTCTGTCTGTAAGTGTGAGGAAATCCTGTGAAACTACCTGTGCTAACAGTTTGCAATTTCACTGTTCCTTTTGGGAGATTATCAGGGATCTATAGTCTAGAATCAATTTGTATTCCCTTATTAATTTTTATCCCCTGGTTATGACATGGCTTTTGTACCAATACACTGGAAAGGTTAGGGAGGAACACTGACTTCAGTGCATCCAATTCACTAATGGCTTTCAGCTTCTGTATCACTGCCATTTCTGATATGGATGATGAGTGATTGACCACTTTGATGAGCCTAAGCCCTGGCTAAAACCTCACCACTAGTGCCAGACAGGATGAATTGGGTAGGGAAGGCAGCCAGAAGAGCTGACAGAATTTATACCAGCACCCCTCCTTAAGAAAGCATAACTGCATTTGTAAGATGGCATAACACAGCACATTGTAGTTGTGTACCTGGACTCTCCAGGAGCAATTCTGGCCAAATGCAATTTTTATGCTCATGTGAAGGCAGGTATGACCTTTTCTGCCAGATGCAAACCTGTCACAATTATCAACTTTTTGGCCACCCAAAATGAGGTTACTGTAATACTCCTCTGATGTAGAATCATAAATAAACTGGAGGTTATGAAGAGTTCTGAGGCCTATTGAAAGGAGACCTATGTTAAAGGCTTATGAACTAACTGCTGAACCAGAGTGCAGGTCTACCCTTAAACATATTTCTCTATACTCAGCATCTTTCTTGCTTTTTCTTTCTGTATCTTCCATTTATGGACTTTTACCATGGCTCTTCCAAGCTGAAGGGTTCTACAGGTTCCTTACTGAAGGACCAAAACATGCACGTGTATATGCCTCCTTCTTAGATTCATGGACATAGACCTTTTTCATATTCCAAGATGTCTTTCATGACTCACAGATAGTTTGATTCACCTACCAGTTGTGGACTACAGTTCCCAAAAGAAGCATTTCCAAATGAGATGAAGGAGAATCTAGCCCTGGCCTTGCTTCCAGCAATGGTTTCACCTTCCTCATTACAGTGTAGGAAAAAAATAATTCTCTATTTTCACTGAATGTGAAAGTGTGATGGTTTGGGAGTTACCCACCCCCCACGCTTTGTAAAATGACCCAGACTAGGCTCAGCCAGCTGGAAGTTAAGGACTGAAGCTCTATTTACAGCTTAGCACAATATACAAGCAGACATATACGCTATATACAGGAATATTTACAGAAATATGCAAGTTCAAGGTGATACAGACACACAAC
>VWYK01120984.1:0-10145 GCA_013399775.1 Semnornis frantzii
CAAATCTGAGTCAGCCAGTGCACTGTATGGCAGCCCAAGCATTAGGAGAGCATCCAGAAGAATGCTGGCCATTGCTAGGTCAGCTCACCCTCCAGAGAGAACATCTGACACAAACACACTGGTCAGAAGATGTGTTACCTAAGCCTCTTTGCCCAAGAATGAGAATTTATGATCTTGTCACAGAGAACAAATAACAAACTAATTTGTTTAAATCTTCTAGTAACGGCTGCCAGTGATTCACTCTTCTTTACTCATTGTAACTGCCACCAAAGAGCAGCATTTTTGCCATGGTAGAATTGTACTTCGGAAAATGAATAATCAAATGTTATTGCTACTCTTAGCTTCAACATCTTGTTGTCCCAGTTCCACTCACAAACATGAAAGGTTGTTACAAGACTGAGATAAACACTTGCCACCTTAGTTTACACTTGAGTTTATCAACTTGATTCAGAGCAATCACAAAGAAGGAATTTCAGTTGTCAATTGTCATTCTATCCCATCCCAGACATTTAAATTTATTCTGAAAAATTGTCTGTCAAGTCTATAATGTTTACTCTTCCTTTTTTAATTTCAGCATGTCAGAATGATGATGCTTGTGGTAACAGTCCTTAATTTAACAGAGATGGAGAGAGGAGGAATATGTCAAACTGTCAGGAAGAAGGGAGACACCTCAATGACAGCAGAGAAGATCACCTTCGAAAGGAGCACTACACTAAGGAGGGATCATTAACTCCAGGGTTGCACCCAGACTCTGTCATCAGGTGTCTTGTCTCCTGCTGCAAACAGGAAGAGATACGAAGGAGTAATACTGAAAGCAACACACTCTCTTACACACACTGCTTCCCAGCTCTCACATACAGGGCCTCTTGAATCATTTATACATTAAGAATACAAAATAATCCAGTGGATATTAATTGCAGCACATGTCCTGCACCACTACAGACCTCCTGTTAGTTTCAGAGATACAAGTGCTGTGGAGCTGAAGAGCTACAATCCTTTCCCTGTATTGCTGAACTAATGGCCCAACAGTTACTTGTTCCAGTGGCTGGTAGGGTGAGATGAAGCGATGCTTCCATTTCTGACCTGTGCTGCCTCAGCACATGTATGGCCTGATCTTACTCTGAGCCTCTCTCAATGCATTTCTTTATGAAAACATTAGGAGGAGGAAGGCAATTTAAGAAACTGTGCCTCAAATTTCAATGCACTAATTATCCAAGAAAATCACAGGATTTTACAATTTTTTTTCCTTGCCTCCTTAACCTTGCTGTGCCCAGGCACTGCAAAAGCTGGTAAGAATACAGCCACAGGCAGAGGACAAGAGTTTTGTCACTTAAAAGGGTGGTGATGTCAAGACAGAAGAGGCAGAGGTGGAAAGGGCTTCTGGAGATATAGTAACCCTAGTATTTCCTGAAGAAAACTTGTAGTGGAAGCTTCTGTGATTCCATGATGCTATGGAGATTCTTCCCATGGAGTGCAGGAGAGGCACTTCCAGAGCTGGGCAGTCAGACTCAAATGTAGGTGTAAATCTTTTGGTTCAAACAATCAACAGGTCTGCATATGGGGGACTGAAGCAGAAAGTCAGTCTGGGATTGCTTTCATCTTCACCGCCCACAGCAAAGGAGTCTAGAGCCTAGTTGAGTAAGAGTCCTCCAGGCAAGAAGAGAAAGGGACTAGTCTGAAGCAGAATTTTATCTTAATTGGCACATCTTCAGAACATTCAATTCACTGTAATTGATGTTTTACTCATTTTCCTGGAAAATTTTCAGCCAGCTCCAGTAACAGCATCCAGTAAGATAAATTTGCTAAGGGGAAATCATTATAAGCTGTCCCCCCAAGTTGGATTTGTCTTAATTTGAAGTAATAATTGCAGGGGATCTGACTCTCAGTGCTAAGGCTGGCAGCTGTAGCTAAATTGAGTGGGACAAGGGAAACAATATATTCTTTTATTAAACTAGTAAGAGACTGAAAAACATTTTAAAGTCGGGACTGGGGCCAAGAAAGAAACACTGCTTTGTGTTACACTAACCAAAACTTCTAACAGAGCCTGATAGCAATTTGCACACTATAGCAAATGAGAGGGGAAAGATACTTCCAGCATGCAAATACATAGAGTGAAGCTGAAAATTTACCCTTTGACAGGAGTCAAATAGCTGCAGAAATCATCCTTTGTGAATGCACATGTTAGCTTGGGTACAGATTCTGAAATACAGTGAGTGCAGTCAAGAAAGCTGAAATCCAGAGAAGGAAGCTGGGTAACAGGCTAAGTACAAGACTGGAAATGATAAAAGTCCTCATTTCTTTCTTAGTCACACACTCCTCTGCACTTCTTAGGCCACATGTTTACACAGGCATCTAAGCAGGCAGTTGTTTATATCCATAGGTTCATTCATCTGTGTGTAAATATGGGGCCACTTATATACACTCCCGAGCACCTGATCAGTGGGATAAGCCTTTCTGTCATCTCTCCTCTCTTCCATAATGATGACAATATTCAGCAGCCTCCCAGATGTGGAGCAAGGAGGAAATGACTGCAGAGCATCCTGCACATCCCTACTGAGACACTCATGCTGAATTCTGGTTCTGCCTCAGGTAAATGTTAATGCACGCTGTAGAGGTATGGCTGCAGTGCAACCCAGAAGTGGCAAGAAGGAAAGGAAGAGATGGCTTTGTAACCATGGACAAAGCAAACACAGGCCTTCAGCTGCTGCTCTGCTTTTGGTCAACAGCACCCCAGTTTAACATTCTGCTATGCCCAGGCAGAGCTCTGGGCTAGAGATTTTTGTAGTCTGGCTTCCCAGCAAAAGAGCAATCAGTGAGCATTGGTTTGGGATAGAGCAGTCTGTTTCAAATGGATTTTTATGAGAAAATCAATCTGAAATTTCCTTGGGTTTAGCTATCAGCTTATTATATAGAAGTAGGTGAATGAATAACACATACATCAGCATCATTAGAAAAGACCAAGCAATACCTATTTCACTTCTGAAAGGAATGGCTCTGGTTGCCAGCACACAGGAGAGCAGTATGGGTATGTTCTTGGCTGGTCTTGCACAACCACCTGCAGGGCAGTGCCTCCTTTCTTTCTCTGCTGGCATTAGCAAGAGTCCAAAGATCCCCATCTCAGAGCTCTGCTTCTGGAGATTTATATTGTACTACTCACCACTAAAGCATCTCCTTTGTTTTGGTTCTTTACCAAATCACATCCACTCCACTCAGTGCTCAGTAAACCATCTCTGAATTAGTAACCGAGCAGCAACTTGACTGTCTGAATTAGTATGGTAAAAGAAACCCAAACTGGAATCTTTAAAACAAATCTCACCTGTTGGTAGGCAGCTCTTTCAAGAGAACCCCACTGCTTTTTAGGTATAACTGACTGGAATTTTCTTTCACATGAAATAAGGAGAGAAATCACTATTTAATCAGAAAGTGATCACATCTGTAACATGACATTAATAATGAAGCATGTTATGACTGATCTGTGCTCAGAAACATAAGGGCAAGGCAAGAGCAGAAAATTCACCTCAAGCGAATAATATTAAGAATAAAAGGTGGGCTAATACAATTATGTTCCCAAATGCCAGGCTGTAAATAGCCTTTTCTCACAGCTTCAAGGCTTCTGACACAAGATGGAAGATAAATAATAATGAAAATGTGCAATGCACTCTCGCTGCAAAAGATACGATAGAAATGGATGAAAACGATGAAAGTAATTATGGCAGAATGAAAAAAAGTCTCTTTAAAAGACCTATTTGAAGACCTGTGAGGAATGATGAACCATTTCTTTCTTTCTTTTTTGCTATTATAAGTAGCTTTCTTTGCTATTGGCACTACTGATGAACCAGTTCAAAAAGATGATCCAGCAGGAATGAGAAAGGAAGCAGAAAAACATCAGCAATTAGTGAAATGTTAAAAGGGTGAAAACGGCACAGTCAGCGGATGGCAGCACCAGGGCATCGAGGCAGCAGCAGCACTGAAGTCTGGTCTACATGCCAATGGCATAAATTGTGTATGAAATGAATATTTAAAAGGTAGGAAGGAAGCCCTTTGAAGCACTAGGGTTTCATCAGAGAGCACACAAAAAGGCCAGTGGACACCTCTACAGCAGTTTGACAGGTAGGAAAGTTACAGCTTCAGTACTTTCTTCAAGTCTCCAGCTACTTTCCACATCAGCAGCACAACTGAATGCTGTGTGGTAAATTCTTTGCATTGATGGTCTGATCATACAGTTGCCAGACCTGCTGATGTGTGCATTTGAATTTTTCCTCCCCAGCTATAGCAAGTCTTATTTTTCTAGTTGTCCAGACTTAGGATTTAGCTGAGAAGCTCAGAGAGTTAGCAATTTCAGCTCTGACAAGTGAATTGGTTTGATTTGGGTTTTGGCATTTTGTTGTACTGTTTAACAAGAAAGTTACCAAAATACACTTAGACAAGTGACAGGTATCCAGTTCTGCTTTTTATAACTTTGCATAATCACATCATACTGGGTATTTGCTTGATTCCCAGCAGAAGCCTTTTTTTCCATTTGTGTGTATTTGAGCAGTTCTACACAGGAAGACATTGATTGGCTTTGGTATGCTTTTTCTGCATAGGGGGTGAAACCCTGAATTTTGTAATTTGAGGGAATTCTGAATGATAATGCTTTCTATTAAACTTTTATTAGTCACTGTTTCTTCCCTTTCTCAAAGACACAGTGATTGCTATTCCTAGGAAGGTCAAAATGAAGCATAGTAAGATGCAGAAGGTGGTAACATTAGCTGAATGTTTATTTCCTGAAGTCAAATTAGTGGGAGACAGCATTATTAAAATGTCACATTAAGTTCATAATAACCTGGTTTTGCTAAGTCAGCACGCTGGTCACTTTTAGGTTAGTTCCAACTTTTAAAATACAGAAATTCCAGGAATTTCAAACCAACTGTGTTTTCCAACCAACCTCAGCTCCAGTAGAGAATGCCTAGTTTCAGAGACAGTGCCAACTCAGAAAAATTAATCCCTCGGTTAAAATGAAGTGCTCACAATTCATTAGCACTAATCTTGTCTATTAAATCATCATTGTTGTAACCTCTCCCAGAACAGACATTTCTTGTCAAGGGAGTTACTGTCCCTCGCTAGCATTTCCCCACAGTTAACTGCACTGCCTGGAAGCATGTTTCAGAAACTGATTTTTCATCTTAAGTCATCTTGCTCTTCTATGCTGTTCAAGTCCAGTTGGTCATCCTACCAACAGCATGATTCTCATGAAGAAACACATGGCTATCCTGTTCCATTCCCCCCTTCTGCCTGGCCATCTCACATTCTGCCCACAAAGGTAACCTGTGACGTTGTGTGAGCAGTTTATTCATGCAAGATCATCAAGGGTGCCCAGTTTTGCAACAGTCATCTCGTTGGTATGAGAAGTAAAGCTGCCCTACCTGTGCAAATCCACTGCTTGCTTTGTTCCTCTCTGCACAGCAGTCCCCTCCTATACCTCAGGAGTCACAAAATGCAGTGCAGATCTCTTATTTTTCAAAGATTAGAATAAGAGCTCACTGCATAAGTCTCCTTCAGTCATCTTTATGCAAGAAAAGGAGAAATCTTCAATGCCATTGATATGAATTAAAGAGTAAGCCTCAGGTGCAATAGTGCTCAGTGACTTTTAATTGCATTCCCAGCATCCCTGTGAATTATGTGGGTAGCTCTCACACCCCCATTCTACCACTATCTCTTTGAAACAATATGATAACAAAGTACTGGGAACTGTTAATCTCCTCAGTAATGGAACCTGATACATTAAAAGGTCAGGATTTGCCAGTTACTATCAGTGGGCAGGGGCTGCCCCAAGAGCTGAACTCAGCTCTGACATCAAGTGAAATCAAAACCAGTTCAGTGTCTTGGGGTGTATAATTTGATTATGTAAAATACTCTCTCAGTGAATGTAATTGCCTTTCTCTCTAATGGTTGGTTTTAATTAGAGACCAACTCATTAACATGTCATAGGTGCAATTCCTCCTTAAATAACTCTGCTAGAAAATTGGGATATTGATATTTCAGGTGATTAGAAAGAAAAGGGGGAAATTTTCATGGTCAAACTCTCAGACTTCAATGCTTACTGCAGAAAGACTACCATAATCTGTGCTGTAGTGTTAGAGTCTTTTCATGTGCCCATTATGGCCAATTTCTAAAAGACTAATGAGATAAGAGTCAGGACATTTGGAATTCACTGATGAAAAAAGTGATTTGGGGGTTGTCAAAGGAGTTTGAAAGTCTAAAGGAGATTTGTTATACTTGATAATGAAAATATGCTGCATCTTTAGGCTGAATTGCCAGACATTTTAATCGGTAGAACTGATAATTGTAAGCTACAACAGATAGAAATGAGTGCTGCTCTGGCAGAATGGTTTCTGGGCTACTCCACCAATTCTCTGTCGGTGTTGGGATGTTCACTTTGAATTATGAGCAGTTAATGAGAACTGACATGCTTTTAGTTGAGCAAACACTTTGTTCTATTTCTTACTGTCGTGGTAGGCCTAGGCAGGCCAAATTGGGCTTGTACCTCGCCTGGCTTGCCCGCTCATGTTTTTCTGCTCTCCCTCCTTCTGTTTTGGGGAGAGCAATCCTGGGAAAAGGGACAAAGAACCTGGAGCCACTAAGTCTGGGGTCTGTGGCCTGCCCAGCAACTGCGGTAAACAAGGTGCACAGGGTTGCCTTGTGCAAGGCTGTGTTCTGCCCAAAAAAGGGTAAAGTAAGCCTATGGCTTCACCCAATATGGCCAAATCTTGGCTAACTGCCATTTGATTGGCTATCTCGTGTCCGAAGGCTCATTAGTCTCGGGCTGTATTGGATAAAAGGAGATGAGCAGGGAGCACAGACACCTTTGCCATTACAAGGTGTGTCTGTGTCTGCTGCCTCCTTGATCCTGAGCTGAGCTCTGATAACTCCATGCATTCAGCCTGCGTAGCCGGCGTGACATCGTGCCTGCACCTGGAAGCCTTCTGCCCAGACAGAAGTCCTGGAGATAATACAAATAACCCAGAGAGCCAGGAACAGGTCAGAGATCGTCTGCCTCCTTTCTCCAGAAGCCTGGGGAGACTCTAAAGCCTCTGACAGCTACCGACAGCAACCCCACTACGAGCCTTGGGTACTGTCAGATATTTTTTGTGAGCAAATACCAAAAGCCTCTTGTAATTATTAATTGCCTTCTGCCCTAAGCAGAAAGTAGCTCCTTGTGTCCATCCAGTGAGCAAGCAGTGGACTGGTTGCAAGCGATATACTGACTGCAAAGCCTTCTCTGCCAGTTTAAATTGAGNCCACTCACCTGATGTGTGATTTCATAGCACAGAAAACACAGAGTGCTGTCAGAAGAGAGGAGTTTACTCAGGGAAATTACCCTAGGCCAGTACAAATAAGCACTTAAGATGTGTAGTTGGCATGATGACAGTATAGACATCATGTTTCACATCATTCACAGAAAGCATCTAAAGGTTTTACAAAATGTAAAACTCTTGGAGTGAGCTGTATGAGAGTCTGTGTCAAAGGAACAGATCTGTCCGTTCACCTGTAGACTGTTAACTACAAGAACAAGTATTTCATTTAAACCACCCTTGTTATACACCAACCTCTAGTCTCTTCAGCCAACAAAAGCAAAAGTAGGTATTGCAAAGCAAAGACCAATCAATTAACTTTCCTGTGATAGAAATGATTGCAAGATCCCATTTTCACCTTTAGGAAGGGATAATTAATGGTACCACATTCACTCTTCACTTTCTCTCAGGAGTAAGTTGTTTGAAACTCTTCAGGGAATTTAACTGTTGGAATAAAACTAATTAAAATCTTTCAAGAGTCATTTTAGTCATTAGTCAACAGCACTTTTCTTTTCCCACATCAATCTCAGAGGAGCTGTGAGTTTCTCTTCAGCCTGGAGAAAAGAAGGCTTTGAGGAGATCTTATAGTAGCCTTCCAATATCTGAAGGGGGCTTACAGGAAGGCTGGGGAGGGACTATTTATAAGGTTTTGCAATGACAGGACAAGGGGCAATGGGTTTAAACTGACAGAGGGGAGATTTAGACTGGATGTTAGGAGGAAGTTCTTTGCAGTCAGGGTGGTGAGACACTGGAACAGGTTGCCCAGGGAGGCTGTGGCTGCTCCCTCCCTGGAGNAGTAGAATTTGGGCAGTGGAGAATAATGACAATATTTATAAACCAGAGATGCTCATGTGCCACTGAGTTGAATAAAAATATTCTGATGTTAAAAATAAAGCAAAGTGTACAGGCTTATTTTTTATGAACTTCCAATCAATACATTTGAGTTCTTCACAGCTACATGATGGTTACACATTAAGTGATGAGCTTCAGATATGAGTTTGTTCCAAGTAGTTCCTCAGTTGGAGAAACTTAAATAGTTAAAAGCAACACATAGGAAAAACAAACATCTTTCTGATTTTCTCAAATTCTTCAGAAGGGCTCGGTCTTCCTTATTCCATAGTATTTAACTTCCTCTCCTATAAACACTCTGATCATTTGGAATTGCTTCTAAGAGACTCAGGCAGCTCAAGTATTTATTCTCTTTGGGGAAAAAAATGTCTTGTTCAAAACACAGCTTAGCCCATAAATGTCTCTAGAGACTATTGTTTAATTTAGAATATCAGAAACATCCTTGAACTGTATCTGACTGAAGTGGTTGCTGATTTTATGGTTGCAGGTTTTTTTGCAGTCAAGATGCCAAATTCACTAACCATTGCTTACTGAAAGTCAGCTTCCACTTGACATGGAAAATGCATGATGAAGTACTGCATATTCCCACTTTGATCTGAACATCTAAGCCCTTAATTTGTAGGGCACACACACATGAATCAAAGAAAGGATATACCCTAGAGTTCCATACTTAATTTCAGAGTAGCAGAGTCACAGCTGCACTATTATTTCTGAACTTTTCTACTTGACTATCTACTTAATGGAATAACAGTGCATTATAGGAGGAGATGGAATGTGATTCAAGCTCAACCCTGGGTTTTGAATTATGGATTGCTGTGTTATCTTTGCATGAAGGGAAAGACAAAGTGACAGCTAATAATCTGAACCAGAACTGAAGCAAACAAGGAAAAAGAAGTTAATTTACAAGCTTTCCAATTTTTACGGAAGATTAGAAAACAAAAAATGAGCAAGTAAGATTAATTTATATGTTAAAAGAGTACTTTGAAGAGAAAAACAACACAAGAAAATACATAAAGGGAGAGCAATGAAGGAGAACAGTGTCTCAGTGGGGAATTCTTCAGCCAGATATCACTACACAAAACAAGTCAACTATTTCCTAGCAATTGGAAGAGGTTCCCAAACAAAGAATGAGGCACAGGGAGAACGTTTTCAAGGAGAACAATATCACAAGCTTGTTGAAACAGACATTTTCTATGTATTTGAACAAACTTCAAACATCTCAGTTTAGAGAGATGACAAACCAGCTTGAGAAGCCATGAGTAGACTCAGTGCACATATGGGCTGGTCTTCAGAAAACAACATTTGCATGTCACATCTCCAGCAGTGAAGCTGTAAGTCTCACACTGCAAGTATACACTAGGATTTCCTCCCCAGCTCAGAAAATTGGTTTCTGCTCTGTGGTGCTTTCAGACATACTCAATATACTGAAACTCTCATAGGCTCTCTTAAAGAGGAGAGATGAAGAAAATTCTCCAACAAAGAATTCCTTCTTTCTATAAAATACATCATGTGCTATAAACTACTCTGACATATCTTGAATCCTAGAAAGAATAACCTAGATGCCTCTGAGATTCCCAATTGTATTTTCTCTTCACAGCCGATAATCTAATTTCTCTCATTAAGATATTCCAATTAGCTTCAAACCAGCCCACCTTATAGGCTGCATCACAGGAAAACCTGTAACAGACTTCACTGAGCCAGCTATCTGAATGTGCTGGTTTGAGCTAATTAGAATATTTTAATAGAGAAAATTATACTATAGGCTGTGAAGGTAAAATAATGGTGAAGTCTACTTCACTCAAAGGCTTGCTGAGATGTTTACAAAAAGATAAGAGTGTCTAGAGCTGGCAGTCTGGGTCATGGGACACAGCTTCTTGGGCTCTCTAGCAGCTTTGGCTTCTCCTCTCTGCTGAATAACTTCGCTAACCACTTTTCTTCTAATTCTCCCCAGCCGATCCTCCT
>VWYK01120994.1:0-14110 GCA_013399775.1 Semnornis frantzii
CCAGACTCCCAGATCCTTTTCCTTAGAGCAGCTCTCAGCCATTCACTACCCAGCCTGGAGCTGTGCTTGGGATAGTGTTAATTAATTTATCGGAACCTAGGTGCCATTGAACATAAGCTGAAAAGCATGTAAAACCAAAATCAAATGGTCATATCTACTCTTTTCACTACTACCAGTCAGTGACTCTAATGTAATCTTAAATACTTGGTAAAACGTTCTTGACTTTACTGAAGACAAAGGTCATAATCAAGTCATAAACTTACTCTACGTAATCATAAAGTACAAAGTTGTTATGTCTGGAATTGAACAAGAAGCAGAAAACAAATCTAATTCCATTCATCTGAAGCCTAGTACAGTGCTTCTAGTGCTTAAGAAAAATGTCCCTGTATTTCCATCATCTGATAGCAAAAATAATTATGGAATAACACATGACAAATCCCTTTTTTCCCCTCCATGTAAGTATTGTTCACATCTACACACTAGTGGGTATTCTGCTCTTTTTTTAGCTGATTAGAAGCCTTAGATAAAGGTCTGTTCTGTATTTTTTGCTATGAATTATTTGGGTTTGAACTTTGTGTTCAAAATTTAAGGCTATAATCTCTGCATCAAAGGTGCACAGAAAATGACCCAAAGCAACTAAAATACCTTTTTGTGTGCTTGCTGCTGTAGCTGCTTTGTAGTTATGAGCATGTATTTTTATGTAAGAAGACCTAAGGAGGAAGAAAAAGAGGTGAAAAGTATCACAAGAAACCATCCTTGATGTCCTCTTCTGAAGCAAATATTGATGTCAGGATAAAGATCAGTAGCTAGTGCTGGAAGGAAACATTAAAGTGTCTCTGTACACTGTTAGAGACCCTATGAAGTCTATATGGACAGATTTTGGCAGAGGAAGACATTACTGTCTTTTCAATACTGTCAGCAAAATGATTCAGCAAACATACACAAATGAGCTCTTTGTTCACCTCTTCTACTCTGATGGGGACATTTCTGGTTTTGTCTCTCAATTTGCACTTATAATTATTCTCAAAAGCTCAGATCAAGCAGCCTGCTGGAGGCAAGTGAAACGAATTTGGACCTGCCTTGGTGGAGGCAGGAGACAATTTAGTGAGTTATGCATTGTGATGGTTTGGGAGTTCCCTGCCCCCCGCCCCCACTTTGTAAAATGACCCAGACTAGACTCAGCCAGTTGGAAGTTTAGGACTGAAGCTCTATTTACAGTTTAGCACAATGTACAAATAGAGATATACACAATAGATAGGAATAGTTACAGAAATATACAAGTTAAAGGTAATACAGAAACACAACTCCCGTCCCAGAAATCAGAGTCCCCAGGAGAGGCTCCCAACCGCCCTTCCACCTTCTCCCCACCCCTCTGCCTTACTCCAGGGTTTGCCTTATGCGCAGGGTGAGTTTGGAGGATGGGCCAGGGGGTTAGAAGGAAAGTGGTTAGTGAGGTTAGCAGAGAGGAGAGGATCCACTGGCTCCCAGAGACCGAGACACTGTCTTATCTATGTTTATGTTCTTAGACCAATACATCTCTGCAAGCCTATGAGTGCAGCAGACATCACCAGTGTTTGCTTTTCACAACCTATAATCTAATTTTTTTCATTAAAATACTTCAATTAGCCTCAAACCAGCACAGTGCATCTTGCAGCAATGGGTGTAAAGACATCATTTGCCATCATCTCCATTGCTTGTCTCTAACCTTCTGCTCCTCCAAGGCTTTTATCTCTTTCCAGCTACATTCCTGCACGCAGACACATTTCCCAGAAGGATGTAGGCTTCAGGAAATCCCTTTTTAAAGTAATGATACTATAATCAACAAAAGCTTTGTCTTTAGAAATTTGAATTGTCTACGGGGTCCTGTCAATCAACAGGAATATGACAGATTCCAACCCCTGAGCACCAGGAGGGAAAGCTAAGACAGCAGGAAACTTTCTCTCCCTTGAATAAACAAATACACGAATAAAGCCTTGAATAGTTTTCAAACCACTTGGTGTATCCACACACACATGCACACACTTCACCTTCCTCACAGAATTCTGGGATTGCCAGTGATGACTGGCTTGTTTCACAATGTCTCTGCTACACACCTGAAAAACTGGACAGTGTACCACTTTGGGAAAATTAGTGTTTCTATTTTCTGGTACTCTATGAATCAGGGTTGATAGAGTTACAAGAACAATGACCTTAATGCCTCCCATGCATCCTGCTGGGAACTGTGCTTTGCCACACCTCCTAATCAGCTTCTCAGACTTGCCTGAAGTGCTGAAGTTCAGATGCGTAGAATACAGTCTGCCCAGACTAACAGATCTTGAAGCTTGTGTTTATTTCAGCATTTTTTTAATGACAGAAGGAAGTAATTCTCAGAATTTGATGTTGCATAACTTCACCATGACCATATCACCTGTGATAATTAACACACCCCCGAGTCCAAGAACATTTGTACTTCCACCCAAAAAAACAGCATCTCTGTTAGCCCACACAGGTCCCCTATAGGTTAATATAATTTTTACCACAGGCAATATATGTTAAGGAATGTGACTATTTTTAGTAAGTAAAAACAGAAATCATAAGATCATAGAATGCTAAAGTTGGAAGGGACTTGAAAGATCATCTAGTTCCAACCCCCTGCCATAGGCAGGGACACCTCCCACTAGTACAGGTCACTCAAGCCCTCATCCAGCCTGGCCTTGAACACCTCCAGGAGGTCAATGACTATCAACCATTTAATGGAAAACATCAAAGAAACAGCACATATGCTTCTGCAGGCTGAATTAGTTGACACTGTTGTGTTACCTGTCCAAAATCTTTTGGGTTGTCATACCATTCAGTTCAATTTGAATGTCTGTCTGCACTTACTGATCTTGTATAGACCTCTGCTAATCATAGAATCATAGAATGGTAAGGTTGGAAGTGACCTCAAAGACCACCCAGTTCCAACCCCCTGCCACAGGCAGGGACACCTCCCACTAGTACAGGTCACTCAAGGTCTAATCCAATCTGGCCTTGAACACCTCCGGGGAGGTGATTATATCATCTTCAGGCAGAACCAGAAGGAGAGTTCTAGAACTGGAAAACTATCACAAAGTATTCCTACCTGTGGAGTCTTTAATTCTAAAGTAGGAATCACTGAAAACTATTTCAAGCTAATTGCAGCTAACAGTGTAAATGGGAATGAGGATCCACACATGGCAAATTAAAAAGCAAAACCTTTAATTGCTTGTGCACAAACAGGTAGGACTCCCACACAGGACACAAGGGAGAAAGAAATGTGCAGAAGTCCAGGTTTTTAACTAACAGAAGTTTCTGAATATGTAGGACTTCATCACAGCTCCAAGTCATCACCAGCCCAAGCACCTGCCTACAAGGAATTACTGCCTATTTCATTATAAAACTGCTAATTGTTGAAACTTTACTCCAGATGGTGACCATCATGATATTTTCACTCTGGTGGTCAAAAAGGAACAGATGATCACCTCCAGGACTTATGTTAAATGGAGTATTGCAACTACCAGCAAAGGGCTGTCGGTGTCTTTATTAACCTTCCCCCAAGGCCTAGTCTAATTTTCACCAGTCTAGTGCTGTGCTGCTCAAAAGACAACAATCTGTTTTCTATGGTAGAGAATTAATTCTCTAGTATTTTATCTTCCAACAACTGATCTCATATCTTAGTTAGAGTAGTTTTGATGGATCTCATCCAGGACTCCATAAACTCGGTAGAGTAGTATAGGATGGTGTAAAGCTGGATTGAGAGAGTTTGAAATAGTAGATTAAAAGAATCTTACATGAGGAGTTATTTGCAATATTTCAACAAAATATGTTTTCATTAAAATATTTCACTGCAGCCAAAACCTTCCATGACCACTTGTCAGGTTTGATTATGTTTTCAATAGGAAATATGCCCGGGTCCAATGCTTTCTGATCATTTATGACCAGAGGCAGGGAGGGAAGAAAAGGATAGAGTAAAAAACTGACCTTTTTAAGCCAAATGGTAAGTTTTGACTCAATTTCATTTCATGAAAGCCTCCATAAAATAGTGTTTACATTCCACATTTTAAAATAATGAAAGTCATTGTAGAATTCTCTGCCTCTGGACAGCTGCACTTAGCACAGTAAAAGAAAAAGTGATTTTTTTTTGCTGGTTTTTTTTTTTGTTTTTTTGCTTTCTTGACCCCTTTTCAGAGGACTTACAGCTTACCATGGTGAAAACTGAACATATCTGTTTGAGAAAAAACTAATAATACTAAACTAATTTAAAATAATTTTGCTCTTGGAACACAAATGTTCTGCACCGTGTTTAGCATAATGTGTTTTGTAGTAAGAAAAAAAATGAAGGCAACCTGCTGTTTCTTTGCAAGCAAATTGGTCTCTACCTATAAATTATTCCACACTGTGAAGCAAAGAGTTTGCTTTTATCTAGAGGTACGTGGGCAGCCTGGCAAAATGTCTGTGAGTAATTTGAAAAAGCTGTTTTTAGTGACCAAAGTGACTACAGATTGCTTCTGTGGAGACAACACCTTGACATATTTTAAATGTCTTTCACGGGGTGATGTTGGTGCTGTGATTCTGCAAAGTTTCATATTACTTTTTGGACTTTCATTCATTTAGGATCTTAGGCAAATTAGTGTAGACTGCTATGTTCTTATAGAATCATGGAATGGTAAGGTTGGAAGGGACCTCAAAGATCATCTAGTTCCAACCCCCTGCCATAGGCAGGGACACCTCCCACTAGTACAGCTCACTCAAAGCCTCCTCCAACCTGGCGTTGAACACCTCCAAGGAGGGAGCAGCCACAGCCTTCCTGGGCAACCTGTTCCAGTGTCTCACCACCCTCACTGTAAAGAACTTCCTCCTAACATCCAGTTTCAATCTCCCCTCTGCCAGTTCAAACCCATTGCCCCCTTGTCCTGTCATTGCAAGACCTTGTCAATAGTCCCCCCTCAGCCTTCCTGTAGGCCCCCTTCAGATATCTGAAGGCTATTCTAAGGTGTCCTGGAAGTCTTCTCTTCTCCAGGCTGCAGCGCTCCAACTCTCTCAGCCTGTCCTCATAGCAGAGCTGCTGCAGCCCTCTGAGCATCTTCATGGCCTCCTCTGGACCCGCTCCAACAGTTCCATGCCCTTCCTGTGCTGGGGGCTCCAGAACTGCACACAGGACTCCTTATTTCTAGCATACAGACCAGGAAGAATATATGTCCTTAGCTGCCCCTCAACACCTTAGGCACCTTGACATAAACTTAGGTAAAAGTGTCACCATGGGTTCATCTTCCCAGCGCAGACACATGGAGACCTCTCTTTTAATATTACTTATCATGCTGTTCCTTCACAGTAATAAGAACTACTCCATAAACACTGCTAAGGAGCTATCGAGAAAGATTAATAAAGTTGTTAGCACTTTAATTGCTCCACAGAACCTGTCGTATATGGTGTAGTCATTTATGAGGCCACTGAACAAAATGTGTTTCCCAGCTAGAGAATAAATCTTGCTTATGTGACACAACCTCTGTGACAGGCAAATGGAAGGCTATCAAACATTTTCTTTTTTAAATCATTGCCATCGGATGGCCAGTTAAGACAAAAAGGAAAAGATTAAAATGATGAAGAGTGTACAACTAATCCTGTGAAATCCCCGTGCAGCCTAATAGCTGAATTATTTATCAACTCTACAATATCTCAGCATCAGTAGTGCCTGACAAGGGTCTGGGGATTTGGATTTGTTATCATTCTCAGTGATTCAATTAGACTTTTCTGTATGCACAGGTGGAGAAAGCACAATGTTCTCACAGCTCCAGGAATGATACTAGAGCAATTCGTAGAGGAAATATCTGGTGTTCCCAAATAGAATCAGAATCAAAAACTTAATTTTACAGTAACACAAAAAAATACAGACATGGTAGTAACTATTTTATAGCACTACAAAAACATCCTGCATATGATGACTTTCTTTAAAAATCTAGTTTACCTGGACACCAGTAAATCCAATTATTTCTCTTAGAGTACAGAGAGGAATAGGTGCAATAGGAGAGAACTCTTACAAAGGATATGGAGCATGTACAGGTATTTTTTTCCTAAAGTTACTTTTGCCTGGTTTTATCTTTTCTTTTCTTCTATTTTTTTTCCCCTCCTTTTTGTTCAGGATTCTAGTAACTCCGAATGCTGTAAGGGGATGGGGTAAATTAATTAATGCGAGACGATATATAAAAATATCAACAGTTTATTAATATTAAATATTCAGAACTCGCATCGCCCCAATCACCATTTAATAATAATATTAACAGGCGCTTTGCAACATTATGGAAACTATATACAGGTTATAACAGGATCTGGAAATAGTTATTAAATATATACATTAATTAAACGATATAAACTGGAAGAGAAGGTTTTGCGGTCAGTATACCGCTTGCTCACTAGATAAGCATAGGACATAAGGAGCAACTTTCTGCTTAGGGTAGAAGGCAATTAATAATTACAAGAGGCTTTGGCATTTACCCACAAAATTATTATCTGACAGTGCCCAAGGCGGGGTTGCTGTCGGTAGCCGTCAGCGGCTTTAGAGTCTCCCCTGGGCTTCTGGGGAAGGAGGCAGACGATCTCTGACCTGTTCCTGGCTCTCTGGACAATCTGTATTCTCTCCAGGGCTTCCGTCTGGGCAGAAGGCTTTCAGGTACAGGCAGGACGTCTTGTAGTCACGCTGGCGGTGGACGCCAAATGCGTGGAGGTATCACAGGCAGCAGGCACGGGCACACCGTGTAATGGCAAAGGGCAAAGGCAAAAGGCAGTATGCTCTCTGCTGATCCCCCTTTTTATCCAATACAGTCCGAGACCAATGGGCCTTTGGACACAGGATAGCCAATGAAATGGCAGTTAGCCAAGATTTGCCCACATTAGGTGAAGTCATAGGCTTGCTTTACCCTTCTTTGGGAAGAACACGGGCCCTGCACAAGGCAACCCTGTGTACCCTGTTTACAACAGGGCCTGGGTAGGCAACGGACCCCAGAGTCAGTGGCGCCAGGCCCTTTGTCCCATTTCCCGCCGTTGCTCTCCCCGAAACAGCAGGAGGGAGAGCAGAAAAATATGCCTGGGCAAGCCAGGAAAGGTGTAAGCCCAATTTGGACTGCCTAGGCCTACCACGACAAATGCTAATAAGCATTTTCAGAGAGAGGTTCTGTATTGATGGCTAAACACATATCCTAAGAACATATGCACCTGAGGAATAAAAGGATTGAGGAAAATATGACAAGTAGTGGAATTAAAGAATTTGCTTGGTGCAAAGGGGCTATGAGTCTTCAAGTCCTGATACTGACAGAGAGTTTGTCACACTTTGGTCCAGTTTGGCTCTGTTTTGGTGAAAGGGCACGATACTACCTTTTCCCAGCAGCCAATTCAGACTTCCCATTTCACCTCAAAGTTCTTTAAGAAAGAGATGATTCATGGGACTGCACAGAACTTAACACAGGGCAGCTTCATTTTCAGGTATAGGTAGAAATAGGAATGAGCTAGAAATAGTAAATAGACATTTCTAACCTAATTATTCTCAGCCATGAATTAAAACCGCAAGAGAATCATGAGAGGTCTTAAAAGATCACAAAGTAATAAATAAAGGCAGTGTCAGCCAGCAAGAGCACTGCTCTTGAAAGATGAAGGAGAACAGATTACATGTTTAAACACTGGATGCAGCAGTTTGCATCAACCAGGGAACTACTTGCTAGCTGCCTTTAATTTCTGGCAACAGCTCAGTTCCCTGGAGAAGAAAAGACAGAACAGAAGAAAAAAAAAAAGGTGTTTACATCTGCAGCTAGGATTAAAGTCACTTCTCAGTCTTCCTCCTGTTCTACTCTTTCCTTGAAGGAGGATACATTATGCCAAATGGACATCGTATTTCCAGAAGCTGGAAATGTGCTGCTCCAGCCAAAATCCTGTGCTACGTTGATGGCTGCAAGACACAGTATTCTGTGTGAACAGCTTCACATGCTAGACAGCACCACAAGCCTTCTCATCCTGAACAAAGGAAAGAGGACAAAGTAATGGCAATGGCTAATTTTCTCCACAGTGCACAGAACGAGAGGAAAGAGCCTGGTATATGTGTTTATGAAGAAGTTCACAGCAGAACAAGCCTCTGATATTCTGTCTTAAAGTTTCTGTCCCTATATTTTCTCAATAACTCCTCTAAACCCCTTTTTTTGTGTTCTTCTAAGCTCGTTTCACTTAGAAGTTCAAAGGCTTCATGTTGAGTGAATCCTGACAAACACAGAAAGCTGCTCAGCCTTCTCTTTTTTCACTTGTCTTTGCCTTTGAGGTCTGTGTGAGGTTGCATCAGTGAGATCAAAATTGCCAGCAGGTGCAGGAATGACACCTACCAGCAGCAAAGCAAAAGACATAGTCCTCTAGTATTAATTCCTCACAGTGGGTGATCTTCAGCCCTGTGCAAACAGCCAACAAGACTCACAAAACACTTAAACTCTTCTAATACTTTTAAAGTGGGTTCTAAAAGGTGCAAAAGGCTTGAGTTGGCCTTCGGCCCCCAAGCAGACTCTACATGCCAGAGTATTTCAGGCAATGGACTCCTTATCAACATGTGTCCTTACGCTACTTTTGAGCACAGTCATTACTGCAAGGAATCAATGCAGTACTCTTGCAAGCATTTTGTGCTTATACAAAACCAGACATCTCAAATGAGTTCAGGAAGGCAGAGAGGGAGTGCACAATAAAACTTGAGAGAGGGCCAGAGGGAAAAACGTTTGTTTTTTTTTTTTAAAGTGAGATAGATTTTAAAGTTATTCTATATGCAGCAAACTATGACTGCTAAAAAATGCAATTATTGTTTTCTTCTCCTTGCAGAGCACTCTATCTATTCAGGTCACTGCATTAATCAAATAAGAAGACCCTCTTTTATGTTTTCTGTGTAGACCTCTAGGTACTTTAAATAGGCTTCATCAATATATGCTAGGACATTGGAGGTTTGCCAATGGTTTTCTTGCTTTGACTGAAAACTGAGGTAGCTCCCAAACACAGGTATTTTTGTAAGCATAGGAAATCTTGGGATATTAACCTATGTCTACATCACCATTTGGGGTACTAGAGCCACAGATTCTTTACTTATACACTTTTTCAAGTAAGGCATATATGTGTTGTAACCTACAACGTTAACACTGAAGCCAGTGTTCACTTCACATTCAATCCATGTGTTAGCAGAAACCTTTGCTTGTCCTCACTTCTACACAATCCTTTTGCACAGGGGGATGCAAAATGAGGGAAATAGGAAATAAATCAGCTTTAATGGCCAGGGAAATATTCCTATTGCCTACACACGTAACAGCAGAAATAGGTTTGTATTTTCCTGTTTTATTTCATATTTGATACACATATGCAGAGCTGAAAGGATATCTATGAGGGCCACAAAGATGCTCAGAGGACAGGAGCAGCACTGTTGTGAGGACATGTTGAGAGAGTTGGGGCTCTGCAGCCTGGAGAAGAGAAGGCTTCCAGGAGACCTTAGAGTAGCCTTCCATTTGGCATTTCATTTCAGATCTATCTAGACACCTCTAAGCCATTACATTAGATTGCTGACCTTAATTCAAAAAGTGGTGTGAAATAATAAAGAACAAAAACTGAAATTATTCCAAGTCAGACTTACTGACTTCTAACAACAAGAATGAGCTCAGCCTGCAGCAGTGGAGTTTGTTTACAGTATAGTAATACTTTCCTTGCTGGTTCAATCAAAAAGAACTGCATTTCCTAATACCATACATCCTGAGAGACACTGCCACATGCTCTATCCAAACATAGGCTTAAACTAACCCATCCTTGCAGCAATTATCTTCAAGGCTTTTCAGCTTCTTGGGGAATATTGCCTTCCTCTGTTCCGGTGAAGCAGAAAACCATCTTATATTCAAGAGAAAAATAAAATAAATCTGTGCACACACTGACAGTAAATATTGTAAGCATTAACCCCCACCCCNTGTAGGTCTTACCTGAAACATACATTTCCTACTTTTCACAAATAAAAATAAAATACAGAATAAATATAGTGATAAGAAGGAAACAAAGCAGAGCATATCCACACACACTCTGGTTTCTGATCTTGCACTCAACTTCATCTCATCACCAGCAGTAGTATCTCAGCATCCATCTTGACTAACTCCTCTTCACTGTTCGTGGATGAACACTCCACACTGGTATTGTTAATCTAAGTAATAGCAATCAGAGTTTTCAAAGGCATCACTATTTTTCTGCTGTTTGAATGAGGCAAAGAAGACGAATTCCCACATGGCCTATTGACAGCCATAGTACAGGCAGTCAGCAAATGCTTGATAACAGCAATCAAAACTTGCCTATTTTCTCCTTCTCTAAAACTTAGTTACAAACTTGCGATCAAAAATGATAATTTCCTTTCCTTTCTGTCTTTGCGGTTTCCCTCTGAGAGCATCAGCTTGCCTTTTGCATCAGCTACTCCAGAACACTGTGAATGTGATCTTAACAGTGTTAGCAAGGCCATGAAGGTTCAAACATGGTTCTACTGCTAATGGATAATTATATCCTGCAATCTGTTGCTCACAGTCCTGCTTGCCGTTGTACATATGATTCACCTTCTGATCGTCCTTTCTAATTCAGAATGCCAGCAGTGTCCAGCCTCAGTCATTAGAATGGGTGATGACTGTGGTGAAAAATGAGGTGGCAACTTAAGGCTATTCCTTAAGAGAGGCAGAGTCTGAAATGGTGTGAAGACGAGCCAGTTGCAAGTAGGATAGTCCCATTTCTCTTTCCTGACTCCAACACCAAACCTTTGATTAAGTCTGACCCAGAAGCAGTCAAACTTACCTGTAAAAGAGGTGCTTGGAGAGAGTGCAGTCCACTGACAAACAACATTTACTCTAGATGATCTTTGAGGTCCCTTCCATCCTTACCATTCTATGATTCTATGATTTTGGGTTGCCATCCTTAACATAAGGACACTAAAGGTCAGGTCTCATATGTGCAGGCACTGGCTTTGTGAAGGTGTTTTTTGGTAATACAAGTTGCAGTTGATTATATTCACCCCAGTGCTCATGTACATGTGCCAGTTTGGGGATTGAGAGCTCTGCCCTGGAAGGGCAGTACTGACGGTATTTCTGACCAGATGGCTGCCAGCAGGAGACTGCCTAATTCCCTGGGTTGTTTGTATGATATGGGAACTTGGGCCTGGGATTGACCTCCTGGGTTATGAAGTCCAGACCTGTGCTCTCACAATCAGCCCTGTCACTGAAATGTAATACGTTAACTGGGAGCTGATGCATGGTTTATTCTTCCTGCCACGACTCCTTTTGTTGCCCTTCCCATTTTCTTCTGGGAGATAAAGCCTTGTGCTTCAGCTGCTTTCATTCCAAGGGGTAGCTAATGATCCCTTCCAAAATCATGGCATGACAAGCATTATTGGTCTCCTCCTGGAATTCACAATGCATTTTTATTATTTGGTTTAGATTGAGAAACTGAGAAATAATGGTTCTGCATGCAATGTTATGGCAGAATATAGGAACAACAAAAAACTTTTAGCCTCCTCAGAGGAAACTGCTCTGACACAGCCAATGTCAAAATCAGTCAGACTTTCTCAAGAATTTCAGGATAAGACCCTTTATGATTGGAGGGCTGCAGCGGCTCTCCTGTGATGACAGGTTGAGAGAGTTGGGGCTCTGCAGCCTGGAGAAGAGAAGGTTTCCAGGAGACCTTACAGTAGCCTTCCAGTATCTGAAGGGGGCCTACAGGAAGGCTGGGGAGGGACTATTGACAAGGTCTTGCAATGGTAGGACAAGGGAGAATGGGTTTGAAGTGGCAGAGGGGAGATTTAGACTGGATGTTAGGAGGAAGTTGTTTGCAGTGAGGGTGGTGAGACACTGGCACAGGTTGCCCAAGGAGGTTGTGGCTGCTCCCTGCCTGGAGGTGTTCAAGGCCAGGTTGGAGGAGGCCTTGAGTGACCTGTACTAGTGGGAGGTGTCCCTGTCTATGGCAGGGGGTTGGAACTAGATGATCCTAGAGGTCCCTTCCAACCTTACCATTCTATGATTCTATCTGTTATATCAAGAAGTAAGGCTGAGGACTATAGGATTTTACTTAAGCATACCACACCGGGAGGTTATTCTGAGTCCTTTTCAGGAGGCCTCATGAACCCTTAGAGCAATCCATAATGAGGACAACTAAAAGTATGTCTCGGGTTGCACTTGGTCTTTGTTACTGGTGTTGCAATGCTAAAAAAGGCAATACCAGGTCTTCCTCAGAGTTTAAAAAAAAAAAAAAAAGTTTCTTAAGCGTTGCAAAGTGAGATGAGAAGTAAAATTAAAAGTTACGAGTTCCTGTCTCCTAGTCTGCCTTCAATCAATGAAACCACATGCTCTCTCTGCTTAAACATCCAGCTTTGAAGATCTGGCCTTTAATGGCCTGAGGTCTAACTGTTCCAGTTTTGTTATTTTGGTTTGGTTTGTTTTCCCCCTCAGCCTTTACTACCAACCACAGACCGTCACTCGATGCAATTATAAGGAACAAGACTGGTGTCACAGTGGGGAACTCAATTTAATGAAAGCACTTGCAGAAATTCTTTTGTTTATTGAAAGCATGTAAATGGACAGTATGATTTACAAGGTTACAGGGAAACAAGTATACAGCTTCCCCTGATCCTGTGGTTAAGACAGCTTGGAAACTATTGTGCCCTGTGACAGAACAGCACAAACACACGCTGCTGAAAGCTGGAGCAACTATTCAAATCCTTCCTTGTTTTAAGCACCAACTATTAAAGTGACTCTGCTGGTTTTACCTTGTTCTCTCTGACAATGGGTGACGAAAGTCCTTTGAAATACTGAAAAGTTGCAAATCTGCCTTTTCTGAATTGCAGAAGAATGTGTCTCTGTGGTCTTTGAATGGCAACAAGGAGCCAAGGCTGAAAAGAATAGTTGTACATACTGTGTCAACTATACATAGCAGAAACCAAATATAAACCTGGAATGTGGAGACCCACATGAATTATATAACATGATTTTATAACATCCAGGTTTTAGTATAGCCTGAACAAGAGATGGTAGAAGTCATTGCAGTTATTCTATTTCAAGAGAAAAAAAATATACGTCGTGTTTGTAATTCCATGGTATTCCACAAAGGCAGATTACCCCAATCTCTTGGTTCGACAGTATAATATGTACAACTTTATGTCAGGATTAAATAATCCTTGTGTTTTTCACCACTTCTTGCACTTCTGTTGCCATAGGATTTAATGAGCCATATTAGTCTGCAAACCGAGATGAAAAAATTGCAATAGCTAACTGAAAATGTCAACTCTTATCCTGTCCCTAGAGTGCTTTTGATTAAACTATTATGATTTCCTAAAATACATTAATTATTTGGAACTAGACAATTAAGTATTTTGCAAATTACAAGCATGAGATGGGTTATTATTGGAAGTGTCCTTATTATTTGCAGTTGGTAACAACAGTCATAGGAAGAGTTTCTGGTTTCATGTTCAGTGCTCATAATTCTTATGATTGTTTTTCTGTTGGAAACGATCACATAAAGATTAAATAATGACAAACTCAACACAACAGCTTGCAATTCCCTCTTCAAAGCCTTCACACAAATATGCTCAAACACCAAGAAAAAAATGAATTGAATTGCATCTCTCCAGTTTTCAGGAATTTCTGTTTCTAGGGTCAAATTCTTCATCAATGAAAACAGGCCATTTTATGGTGCTTGTCAAGCAGAGAACACACTCTCCTATGGCAGGGGGTTGGAACTAGATGATCTTTGAGATCCCTACCAACCTTACCATTCTATGATTCTATGATTCTATGTTTTGATATTTCAAACCAAAGTCTGACTAAGAGATTACATGGACATTTTGAAAAACGTGTGAAAAGGAGCTGTATCATTCTTATCGCTGCACAAAAGGCTTTTTCCATGTTTGGTTCTAAACATATCTTAAGATTTATAGAGAAGCATTTATTTTTTTAAAACCAATGCTACAATTTAAATTGAAGAATGGGCATGTTCTTCCTCTCTTTAAAACCAAAAAAAAAAAGAAAAGAAAAAAAAAAAAAAGAAAAAAATCCCCACCATTTTGATTTTCTTTAGAATCACAAGATGGTAGGTTTGG
>VWYK01120998.1:0-10437 GCA_013399775.1 Semnornis frantzii
GGGGAACGCCCAAACCATCACATGGCTTAAAGTTTGTTTAATTACTGCAAAGCCAGCCTTTATTCTCTCCTAAGGAAATGCAAAGAGAAGTACAAGCAAAGTACACTGCACATACTAAGCACCTGTAATCACCATGTACACTGCTGGTGTTGAATACAACAGAGGTGTCATGGATTACAAAACTTGCATCAGAAGTTACTTATCCTGGGGGCTTCAAAACAAAAACACCAAGTGGTTTGCATACAAAACATATTACAACTTAAATCTGATGGTCTGTTTAGAGTTTCCTCTCTCAGTAATGCTCAGACTGATCAAGGAAACTGAACAATTTTTGCTATGAACCACTACGGACCACTAGATGGATAAAGAACTGGTTTGGTGGCCGCACCCAAAGAGTGGCTATCAATGGGTCCATGTCCAAATGGAGGCCAGTGACAAGTGGAGTCCCTCAGGGATCAGTCCTGGGACCAGTCTTGTTCAACATCTTCGTCGGTGACATGGACAGAGGCATTGAGTGCACCCTCAGTAAGTTTGCTGATGACACCAGGCTGTGTGGTGCAGCTGACATGCTGGAGGGAAAGGATGGCATCCAGAGGGACCTGGACAGGCTGGAGAGGCGTGCACAAGCCAACCTCATGGTGTTCAACAAGACCAAGTGCAAGGTCATGCATCTGGGTCGAGGCAATCCCAAATAGAAATCCAGGCTGGGCAGTGACTGGCTGGAGATGAGCCCTGAGGAGAGGGACTTGGGGGTGCTGGAGGATGAGAGGCTCAACACAAGCCAGCAGTGTGCACTTGCAGCCCAGAAAGCCAACCAGATCCTGGGTTGCATCAGGAGAAGTGTGGCCAGCAGGCCAAGGGAGGTGATTCTCCACCTCTACTCTGCTCTGGTGAGACCCTACCTGGAGCACTGCATCCAGTTCTGGAGCCCCTATTACAAGAGGGATGTGGACATGCTGGAGTGTGTCCAGAGAAGGGCCATGAGGATGCTCAGAAGGTTGGAGCACCTCTGCCATGNCTTAAGGCCAGGCTGGATGAGGTTCTAGCCAGCCTGATCCAGGGTAGCGTGTCCCTGCCCATGGCAAGGACACTGGAACTAGATGATCCTTGTGGTCCCTTCCAATGCTACCTGATTCTATGATTCTAAGAAGAATAAGCTAAACAGATTACTTACCAATTTTGAGAGTTACCTCCTCCAAGCCCTACACAGACTGCAAATGAAGTTTCTTCACTGGGTTTGCATATTTAGAAAAAAAAGTCAATTCCCTCTAGTTTCATAACAAGCTGTCACACTATGTAAGGAACAAGAACTACAAGCTTTCCAAAAAGATGGGCAAGAGAGTGTGTAGGACAAAACACACCCCTGAACAAAGAACCAGGCCAAAAAAAAAAAATTCCCAGGAATGCTTCGTCACAAGGAGCAAGCGATAACAGATGCTTCTTCCAAATGGGATAAATAGTTGATGAAACAGAACTACCAGAATTTCCAAAGGATATGTCAAATGGGAAGAAAAAAGAAAAACTACATTAGTTTGAGATAAATTGGAAAGTCCTGCAAATTGTGTGCACAGACAGTAACACCAGGAGAGAAAAAAAAAACACAAACAGGAGTGCATTATTTGAAAACCATCATTTCAAACACTAACTACAGCAACCTTTTCATGCTTATAAAGTTCCAACTTGGATTCTGTTTGGGCAGGAAACACTTAATGGTAAGCCTAATAGTAGTGTTAAAGCTTCTTTTAAAGGGAGAGAACATCAGCAAGAAACAGCAAGGACAGCTGTGGAAAAAATATCCAGTGTACCTCATCCCTGCATGCTGACTCAGAACCTAACACGTATGCCATGCATATTCAAGCTTACAAGACATGAACTCATACTTAAGAATATGTTGTAGGTGGACTATGTAATAAGATTATCTGACTTTGAGACCTTAAAACCCTTTTATGCCATTTAAATTAAAAGATGCACTGCCACTCACACAAGTGAAAATAAATTCTAAATAAAGTTGTAATAAAGCAAATACAGAATTAATAAAGAAGTAATAAAAACAAATACACAAAAAGCAAAATACCTAAGCTGAAAATAATACACAAATAGAGTGACCATAGCCACATACTTGGATGCTTTCTTCTCCCTGCAGATGTCTTAACTGCTCAGACAGGCATCTGAAATCTAGGATTTACTACTTTCTGAAACATTTTCCAGCTGCATTACATTCTGTTTATTAATTACAAGCTTTCTGCTTGTTTAATTCAAAGTCTTCAGTCCTCCATTCTCTTTCCTGAAAATACCTCACAAAAGCACAAATATTTCAAGTAATTCCCATCTCCCCAAAGCCATGGTGCTCTCAGTTGTTTTGCCTGCATTTCACAGGAAGGCAAAAAGTTTCCACAGCTTTTTAGTCAGTAATAAAATGGTCAAGTGCTGTAGCAACAAGTCATGCAAAAAAGCCACTATATAGCAACTGCACAGTTCAGACATCTCGAAAAGAAACTAGAAATCAAAATCTCAAAATTGTATTACTTCCCAAGACTAGTGTAGCAATGCACTGAAATAGGAACAAAAAGAGAACACAGATGTGAAAGTTCCACATTATACACTGTATCAAAGTATGCAGCCTTATAAGCATCTTTAATCATAGAATGCTATGGGTTTTAAGGGACTTCTAGAGATTATTCATAGAATCATAGAATGGTATGATTGGAAGAGACCTCAAGGATCATCTAGTTCCAATCCCCTGCCATAGGCAGGGACACCTCCCACTAGTACAGCTCACTCGAGGCCTTGTCCAACCTGGTCTTGAACACCTCCAGGGAGGGAGCAGCCACAACCTCCCTGGGCAACCTGTGCCAGTGTCTCACCACCCTCACTGGAAAGAGCTTCCTCCTAACACCCAGCCTAAATCTTCCTTCTGCCAATTTAAACCCATTGCCCCTTGTCCTGTCATTGCAAGACCTTGTAAATAGTCCCTCCTCAGCCTTCCTGTAGGCCCCCTTCAGATGTTGGAAGGCTACTATAAGGTCTCCTCGAAGCCTTCTCTTCTCCAGGCTGAAGAGCCCCAACTCTTGTAGCCTGTCCTCACAGCAGAGCTGCTCCAGCCCTCTGATCATCTTTGTGGCCCTCTTCTGGACCCGCTCCAACAGTTCCATGTCCTTCCTGTGCTGGGGGCTCCAGAACTGCACACAGTACTCCAGATGGGGTCTGATGAGAGCAGAGTAAAGGGGCAGAATCCCCTCCCTTGCCCTGCTGGCCACACTGCTTTTGATGCAGCCCAGGACTTGGTTGCTGTCTGGGCTACATGTGCACACTGCAGGCTCATGTTGAGCTTTTCATCAACCCAGACCCCAAGGTCCTTTTCCTCAGGGCTCGGTCCAACACCTCTGCAAAGCAGGACCAACTAGGGTGGGTTTTGAAGTTCTCTAGAGAAAGAGACTCCACACCCTCTCTGGGCAGCCTGTTCCAGTGCACTGTCACACTCAAAGTAAAAAAAAAGTTTTTTCTCATGTTGAGATGGAATATCCTGTGATTGAGTTTACAACCATTGTCATAGTGAAGTTAACATCTCAAATGTAAGTGTGAGACAGAAGCAGTCCAAGTAAAGATTAAAATTCCCACATGCAGGAATGATGAACAAAAAGGGAAACAAAGAGCGAGCCCAATTGTTAAAGAAAACAAATGCCAAAGCTTGCATGTTCCTTCTGGCCTCAGTTACTGGGTCACCAGTCTTGTAAGATCATACACAGACACATAGGCAACACACAAGTAGGCTAATTGGTACAATGGGTGCCTTTCAGCATCAATCTGTTTTGTGCTGGTTTGAGGCTAATTGGAATATTTTAATACAGAAAATTATATTATAGGTTGTAAAAAGAAAACAATGGTGATGTCTACTTCCCTCATAGGCTTGCTGAAATGTATAAGAACATAAACATAGATAAAACAATTGGGCACAGACACTCTTTCTAGCTGCGGGTTTTCTAGCCATTTTGGTCTGGACGTCTCTGCTAACCTCACTGACCACTCTACTTCTAACCCCCCTGGTCAATCCTCCAAACTCACCTTGCGCGTAAGCCAAACCCTGGGGTAAGGTATAGGGGTGGGGAGAAGGTGGAAGGATGGTTGGAAGCCTCTCCTGAGGACTCTGATTTCTGGGAGGGGAGTTGTGTTTCTGTATTACCTTTACCTTGTATATTTCTGTAAATATTCCTCTATATTGTGCATATCTCTGCTTGTATATTGTGCTAAGCTGTAAATATAGCTTCATCTCAACTTCCAGCTGGCTGAGTCTAGTCTGGGTGATTTTACAAAGTGTGTGTGAGGGGGAACTCCCAAACCATCACAGTGACATTGCAAAGATACGAACAAGGCTGATTTCTTGCATTACTAATAGCTCCAAGTAGGCAGCAGACATTTCAGATTCCTTTGAAATTTTACTCTCGGATAAAACCAAGATGCTAATAGTATAAGAAAAAAATGCAGGGAAGTATTTCAAAGCTGCAAGTGGAATTTGTACGTCTAGGAAAAGATTAAAAGAAATCTGGTCCAAGGCTACTTAAACATAGTAGAGATGTTCCCATTCCACAGAACATGCTAATTTGAGTATGTTATGACTCATAAGGGCCACAGTACTGTGGCTTTGTTTGCAAGAGGCTCATAAGAATTGGTAGATTTTAGAAGCACTGCAGGGACAGGAATTGCACTTACCGGGATCCTGCAAGAGTAATAGGAGAATGAAGCATTAATTATTGCAAGACACGGCTGTAAAGACAGCATAGTGGCCTGCCAGACTAAGATAAGTAACTGATTAACAGTATCTGAAGTGTGATCTCAAATTTCACAGTGGAAACAATGAAGGGAAGCTCTACCAGATTTCTTTCCAGCATGGCTAAGTGTGTCAGCATCTTCTCTGAAGGAGACCTCAACGTAGTCTTACAAGTAACAAGAAGAGAATCTGGTTCAAAAGTGTCGAGAAAGAACTGAATATTTTGAAGTGAGACACTTGTCTGGTTTATTAACTAGGCCTTATTTTCAATGTCCTCAGATATTATGCAAATATTAACATTTAAAAAAATAACAAGACCACCTCTGATTTCTACTAACAGAAGCTGTTGCCTTAGGCAAAAGTATCGTATCTTTTTTGCCTGGGACAGACGAGCAGTTTCTTGCTGTGTGCATGTCATACCAACCTTTTGCCTGCTTTGTTGAAGTTAAATAAATAATAATAAAACAAAACAAAGAAGTCTTGAGTCATTCTACTTACATCATAAACCTGGGGACTTGTCAGGCAGCGGGCGATCAGGCCACACCAGCTGGGTAGAGTTGTGGTTAACGGAGGACCACTGTGAGTGAGAATTGGCTTTAAATAACTTAAAGTAGTTAAGGAAAACACATCAGTGCTCGAAAACCACTACTGAAAATAAAGAGACAATTGTACATACATGTGGTTCTGCCTTTGATCTATGCTGCTAAATAATTGTACGTAAAAACAACCACTGGAAAAAAAATACCTGCATTTGTAAACCAAGAAATTAAAAACATCTTACCCCAGCACTTTTCCCTTGATCATTTTAAGGGCAGTTTCTTTACTCACACATTTACTGCAAGGGAAACTAGCTACCTTTCTTTAAGTACAAGCAGTTGCAAACTTTCCAGCTCTCCAGAGCCAAAAGGAGCAGGCAGAAGTCAAAGTGTTTTTAATGGCATTTCTGCTCTGCAAGTGCAAGCAAAGCGTCAGTATCATAAGCTAGAGGTACAAGGTGACCTATACAGCTCAACACAGTGCAGTAAAGAAATACTGTCCATCCAATGTCCTCCAAGCAATACTTTAACTGCTTTAACTGCTAAGTGGTGTCTGAGCTATAGAGATGCAACCAGAGATCTTTCTCTAGTAAGACTCAAAGACATCTCAGCAGTGAATATATACATGCCACACAGAGTGTCTGAAGGGAAAACAGTATGGCAAGAACCATGTAAGACAGCACAGAAGAAAAGCAACGCTGCCTTCATTGAGAAGGCATGGGGGTGGGAAAGGAAGAAGCCTCTACATCTCTTTTCATAGGTCTGCCTCCACATAAATCTCTATTTGTTCACGCTGGTGCTCCGGACTGATGCTATGCAAAAGGAAGTTCTCAGGAGTCAAAAAAAAAAAAAGGTGTCCTGGCTACAGAGCAGCATGCTGATCTTAACTGGCACAAGAACAGACCTCAGGAGAGGAGCACTAAGAATTTCAAATGTGGTTTGAAATCGAAAACACAGGATTTTGGGTTGTTGAAGTTTTGGGGTTTTTTCAGTCACTCTGAGCATTTTCAGTGTAAATATGTATTGTAAATATTCTAATTACTTTCTTAAGCCCCTAAGTACAGACAGAATCAAGCCCATTTGTGAATGTTACAGTTTCCCTGACCCTTTTGACAGATCAAGTTGTTTAGGTGAAAAAGTAGGTTAAAAAAGTCTGTTTTAGCAGAAGTATATCCTCCCCTTTAACAGAGTCTGGCATTAGTATGTTTACTTGAGCGTATAACGGCATGATTATGCCACTGCAGAGTTATGCTTCCTCGTTTCCTCCTCCAGCAACAGTTCAGTTACACCCAGTCCTGGAAAGAAACTCTTGGCCTTTACACTAACCTACCAGCCTTCACACTGCTCTGTATAGAGGCATGCAGCGACTCAGTCATAGTAAAAGAAACCCATTAAAACACATCTGGTACTTTAAAGTTGCAGTTTTCTTCGTGTTTAACAATTGTGAGTGAATCCAAGGAACAGCTCATGACATTAAATGAACTCTGTGTTCCACAGAATGCAGTTCCTGGTTGTCCATCCACACAGAGCTCTGTCAGCACTGGAGCATGCTGCCAAGTGCATCTCTTTGTGAATTTCTCAAGTTCATGTGCAAAGAGTGAATTTTGAGATGACCTGCCTTTCTACCCATAAACCAAGTGAATGCAACGGCAAAAAACATTTTGATATTCGGCCATTGGTATAGATATGGCAATTCTAAAGATCATTAATTTAAGCAATTTAAGCCCACTCAGCCAAAGCTTATCTGAATTCACCCTGAAAGAGGAAAAGTATAATGTTACTTCTAAGGTACAATAAGACAGTTCTGCCTCTGGATGTCAGTACCCTTGGCACAAACTTCACATAAATCTTCCCTAAAAACTGCTGGTCACCCCTGAAAAAGCAAATGTATGATCAACACCCTTAAGTATCTGTGAAATAGCTAATGAAGCTGTAATTTTCACCTAGAACACCTTCCACTCCACCCCTCCTTACTACAGCTGCTGGGAGCTGCACTTGCGCTAACTCAGCTGAGGGTAAGGCAGCACTGCCAGCTATTCCTTTTTTCATCAGTCACATTCCTTTTGTAAAGGCAGGGGAAGAGGATAAGTCTGCTTCCTCTTTAACAAGACAAAAAGCATCAGTGAGCCACAGACAGAACTTTGTGCTCCTACCACAGAATGTTTTTTGGGGGGACTGGTGTTTTTTTGGTTTGGGTTGGGGTTTTTTTGCTTTTTTGGTTTGTTTTTGGTTTTTTTTACTTTTGTTTGGGTTTTGTCTGTTTGTTTTATTAACAAAAATTTACTTCAATATACTTTGATGCCAGCAACTACAATTCGAATTGAAACTACTAAAACATATGAACATTTACCATACACTTCCTTCTGGGCTTTTCCCCAATACTACCATATCTGAAAGCATCAGTCACAGAGATTTTATTCTTAACAAGCGAGTGCTATTAAGATCTGAATGCTTTCAACACTATCCCTGGGTAGGAGACAGTGGTGAACAAGGCATGGAAGGAGACTACTCCAATCAGGCCAGCGAGCTGTGATCAACCTGTGGTTAAGACTCCTCAGATGCAAGTTGCAATAAGACTAAAGCACTGTCACAGGTATTTACATATGTTCACATACTACTAGGAATCGAGGATGAGAACTTCTTTGAATATCCCTGTCCCTTGAAGATTTTAAGGCCAGGCTGGATGGGGCTCTGAGCAACCTGACCTAGTGTGAGATGTCATGCCCATGTCAGGTGGGCTGGAGCTAGATGATCCCTGGGGGTTCCCTTCCAGCCCTGACAATTTTATGATGCTATGATCTGGATAGAGGCAACTTGCCACAGCCACAGGATTATCTTTGTCATTTTCCACTAAGAGAACCTAAGTCGTTAATGCAGGACACTCATATGACCATTTATACAATCAAGAACATATTAAATGTATTTTTAAACAAGTGAAACATGGAATAGCTACACAAAAACTGCTCAGAAGCTTAAACAAAGCTATCTAAACAGCATGATAGCTTCGGAAAGGTTGCACAGTATTATATCTATCTATCTATCTATATGCATGCAAGGATACTCTCTGCTTCAACACTCAAAGGAAATTCTGGATATACCAAAGAGAATAAGCTGGATCACATGTAGATTTTTACTTCCAGAACTTCATATATCAGCAATGAGTTCCCAAAGAGAATTTCATGACAAAAGCAGAAGGCTCTTCAGAGCAGCAAGTTGAGGCTTAGACACACATAATGAACTGGGAAACGTGTTTGTGCTATGAACACCAGTGAGGCTTAAGGGAACAAATCAGAGGATTTTAAATGGTTAATTGGCTGTCTTATTGTTTAGGAAGGAACTTTGCCTCTGAGAACTGACTGGCTTCTGTCCTCCAGGAAGCATGACATAGAATGCGTTAGAGAAAGGAAAGGTCCATCTTCTGAATCAAGTGAGTTTAAACTTCACTTGTGTGCTTTGAACCTGTCAAATATTTGATCTTTCTCCTGTTTGACTCTCTCAGGCGCTTAAGGCTACACACAGGTACGCAGAAAAGAAAACCTGAGTTTTCATGCCTTGAAACCAAGCTTTGTTTTCAAAAGGATACTTATGGTCAAAGCTATACCATAGCCTGAAGAGCCAAGCACTTTCCTGCTTTGTCCTGTTCCTCCTTTCAGAATCTAGGCCATCCTAAAAATAAGATAAAAACACATTCAGTTATATCAGAAAAAAAAAACAAACCTAAATCATACATTCCAATCATTCAAGTTATAACATCCTGTCCAAAAAAAGCCAAATTACTTCAACGGTGTACTTGAACTGCAGATGAAAGCTATTTAAAGACATGCTTATAACGAGGTTACTTTCCCTAGAAAGACCAGAAATTACTGCAGAGAAGCAGGCCCTCTTTATTGCCCTCAAGCTACCTTAACAAGCAATCTAATACCAAGTTCCCCTGAGTCTAAAAGCTTATTACAAAGTTAATGTAATAATGGATATAGAAATAAGTCCCACACTGACAAATAAGCCTCAGCGATGTCTCATCCCCATCTCCCTTCCCAAATAAACAAAGTGGAATAATCTAGACTGATCACTATTCATTGCTTAGTTGGCTGCCTTAATTCTAGCTTGGTTTGATGTTGTTTCCTTAAGCTTTTACATTTTGCTTCCTTGGAAGAACAAAGGAAGTTATTATACCTGACAGACCCTCCGGAATCTGATGAAATGTATCACACTTAAAAGAAACATGTTTAACAAGGAATCCATACAAAAATCACATTTGAGGAATGTCATGCAGATTTCGTAAGTACTAGATCAACCTCAGAAGTGCTAACAGTGTTAAATATAATCCCTTCACTAGCTCTGCTGCAAGTCATTGCACCAGCTGGTCTGCAGCTGCATTTGTTTTTACTTCTGTTACTGTCTTTATTTGTTTTTTGTTTGTTTTGGCCACAGGCCAAAGTTAAAAACAGTTCAACAGATGAAATAAAAATTATCTTCCAAATTACTGGAAAATATTAAGACAGGATTGCCCCATGTACTTCTGATCTGCAAAAAAACCCACAACCCACCAAGAGTTAATAGTACATTTTCACACCCTCCCCATCCCAAATGATGTATTTTCTTCAATTGAGATGTTGCTAATTTCGGCTTTGTGAGAGAAAGAAGAATCCAAAGAGACATGACTAACAGACTCAATTAGGAATACCATGCACGGCTAAAGAGGGTAACAAATGGGTAAGTGCTTTATGCTTACAAGGGAAGATTGCAAACAAAATATTTCCACCCGGACACTGAACAAGAACACAATTCCCATGCTCTGCTTCCTCTTTGAGCAATTCCCCCAACACTGACAAGTTCAGTCTGAACTGGTCAAAGCAGTCTTACCATGATACCACTTCCTAGCCTTAATTTTATGAAGTAACTGTGACCTTCAAGTAATATGTACTTTGAGGCTTGGCCTTCTGATTGCTTCCAGGCACATACAAAACCAAGTTCACCTTTTTTTGGTACCCAAACCCGCTGCTTAAGAATCTATTCTGTGGCTTCTACAAAAAAAACACGGAAATGCCTAGTGCAATTTCAGCAATGAAAGAGATGCTTCTTGAGCAAGTGACTTTTATCTGTACAACTTGTGACAAAAAAACAAAAAACAAAACA
>VWYK01121079.1:335-10336 GCA_013399775.1 Semnornis frantzii
TTTACTCTATATGAATGTATTTTCAGAAGACTTCTTAGCATATTGACTTCTTGTAGTGATTGTGTTTGAAGTCACTGGAATCATGACTAAATTCATGTGTGGAGGAGGTTTGCTTTGTGAACAGATGTGGAAACAGGTTATAAAATGAGGTATACAGCATTCCTCTAGTATGAATTATCATCTTCAAAAAACCTTAGTCTTTCTTGAGCTTTTTAAAGGGTTCCCCATGTAAGGCATGCAGATGCCATCGTCTCTTTGTTTCTGCTCATTCCACTTCAGTTTAATAAATCACTTGCCATGAAATGGATGAGTTGCTTATGCCATGAATGAATGCACGAAGGTGGTAACTTGCATCTGATTTAGAGTAGGAGCCTTTTGTAGTGATGGTTAATTGTAAAAAATGTGTAAGCACAGAAGTGGAAGCATAAATAATTTTTAAAATACAGTTCATAGTTGGTACACAGAATATTCCTCTATCCTACTCTTTGAAGTAGGAATAACTTCGTCTGTGTAGTATGAGTTGCCTGATATAAAGGTCTTAGGGAATACAGGTATGTTGCTCTGCTAGATAGCATGTTTTTTCACCTGTTGGCACGTAAGCTACATTTAAAACATCATCTGCTTTATTTCAGTTGATGCAATGAAGAGAGTGGAGGAAATAAAGCAAAAACGTCAAGCCAGATTTATTATGAACAGGTGAGAAGTATTTGTCTTATGGAAAGTCTCAGAAGTCTATATTAATCTATCGTTTCAGAGAAATGATGGTCAAAAATTTTAAATTGTTCCTTGCTTTGAATGTACGTAGTCATTCAGGTGATGGGGTACAGTAGTTTGAGTGGGCTCTACTACACTTCATCTGTACATATTTACTGTTCAGTGTAATGTGGGTTTTGGACACTTGGTAGTATTTCCTTGTTTCTAATGTGCAGTCTTAAATACCTGTTAAGAGTTGATGCAGTGCTATCTTTTTTTTTTCTGATCCAATTTATATTCTTTTTCAGATACTTTTTGCCTTTGTTTCCTCATAATCATAGTTATTTGCAGCTTACACACCTTCAGCTAAAGATGTGTCATGCATTAAAACAAAAGCATACATCTTGTCTTTGAAAGTAATTAAATTCAGTTTCCCCCCTCCACAGACTAAAGAAGAGCAAAGAGTTGCAGAAGGCAGAAGACATCAAAGAAGTCAAACAGAACATTCACCTTCTGCGTGCTCCACATGCCAGTAAGAACTTGTTTTACTTGTTTTGCTTAGGTTAACTTGTGTATACATTTTTTTTGGAAGGGTATTACTTATTTGTTTTATATGTCCTGGTGTACAGATAAACAATCCTCTGCCTTTTTCTTACTATTAATTTGTTTGTGGAATATGGAGAATACCTCTTGCCACTAAATGTGAGCAGTATCTTTGTTCTGAATCAAACATGCTTTTTTGTTTATCAACTTGTACTTTTTTTCTCTCTTTTTCCTTATTGCAGTATTTGAAAGTGCACTCAATACTTGGTATTCTGTGAAACTCTGTGTTTCTTAACCAATGCGTTTGTCTGAGTCGTCCCTTGGAATTGCTTACTCAGAGTCAACAGATGGTGTCACTGATACAAAATACAAAAGTTCAACTCCTTTTTGAATTTGTTACCTAATTGTAGGAGTGGTGGGGTTTTTGGTAGTTACTGTATAATGAAGCTTACATGGAAATACTGTTTCTTCAGTGTAAGCTTAACATTCTTTAAAATATCACGGTAGTTTTGCAGATTTTCCCTGAAAACTCTGCCTGGTTCAGATACAACAATGTATTCTTTGTTAATTAATTGAGTTTACTAGTTGGAGAAACCTGTTTTTTCCTGCATAATTTTCTGGTTTCTAAATTATCACAAGTACTCGCTTATGTTAGATGAAGAAGAAAGGATTGTAGAGATGATTTGGTTTTTAAAATACAGTTGATGAAGTAATGGAGACAAGTTAAAAGCATCTCAGTTAGTAACTGTTTTAAACCAATGATGTTGTCCCATTGGATGTAGGTGTGACATATTGCCAGATGTTAACTAGAAGTCTATGTTTTTCCTTCCAGTTCACATTAACTATAGCTGAAGATTCAATCTATTTGAAACAGGACTTTGCTAGAATGTTTTTGAACTTTGGGTTAATTTGTCCTTTGTTTTTGAGGGAAGAAAAAGATCTGAATACATAAGAATAAAACTGAGTATCTATTTCTTTTGTTTGACTTTGTGTTCAGTGAATGATAATATAACAGCATGTAGTACATCTGTTTGTCAAACAAAAGCTACCTTTTTAGGATTTTTCTTCGCTCTGTTTGCTAGTGTTATTGAGAGATACTACTATTGCTACCTAACACAGCATTCTGTGCAAAAACTGATGTGTGAAGGCCATTGATGGGTTAAAAGAAAGCATTTTTATAGTCCTTTGTAAGGTTCTGCTAGATATTGCCAACTGTATCAACGTTCACCATGCTAGTTTAATAAAAATTTGACTGGAGTTTAGATACTGCATAAAACCAGTGTCAGCTTTTCTGTTACGTAGTTCTTTGGTAGTTTGAGGTGGTGATGTAGGTTAGCAGTAAGTACTTGTAAGATTGGTGAGTTTATGCCTAAACAGTTCTTTAAGCAATATATTTAGGGTGTTCCACGTAGAATAGGCACATATATTGCTCAAAGAAGAACAGTTACTTGGGTTGAGAGACACATTTAAAATTTAATCTTTTTTTTTGAAGGCACACCAAAACAACTGGAGGAGAAAATGGTGCAGAAGCTACAAGAGGATGTGACTATGGAAGAAGATTCTTAAAATGCTTTTTTTTTTTTATTTATATCTCTTCAACAGTTAGCAGTTCCTTACTGCCTCACATGACATCATTCAGAACTGTGTTTACAGTTGAAGAAAAGTACATTTTAATGATGGGTGGTCATTTGCAGTTTGAATTATTTTTGGTTTTATAGAAAATAAGAAGATGAGCAGTACTTAAAATTATGTCATTTGAGAAAATCTTGTCAGCAGGATAGAGAAGAAAGCGTATTGTTTGTTCCTTGGAAAGTTACACTTTCTTTCTGGATAACCTTTCTGTGATAATTTGAGCAATAAAAGATGTGGGCCCCAAGCTTTTCTTACTTGTCTGTTCTGTTGCAGTAGTAAAAGCAGATAAAAATCTGTCTTAATGGTTACAGGGTGGGGCAGGTTGTAGTATTCTTCAACAGACCACTGTAGTCCAAACCTATTTTCACACTCATCACTGGAAATTCTTTTCAGTTTGTTCTGAATATGTATAGTGCTTATTTTATCTCCTTTTAAAGTCAGCTTCCCCATGCTTGTATTGCAGTTGACACCTAAGCCTGGCAAAGCTAACATTGATCTAAGACTTACTGCTGTTGGGAAAGTAGCAATGGTGATAGCATCCAGCCTGAAGTTGGATCTGCCATTCTCCTGACCTACCAGAATTCAAATCTTGACACATAATCAGGCTGATTGAGATGCTCAATAAAGCACACTTTTGACTTTTTACCTAACAACTTGAAGTGTTTTGGTAGAAAAGGAGGTCATGTTAAAGCACAGGTATTTTGCTTATTGTGGTGTTGTCATGGATTAACACACACTGCTCTCCAAGCCCCCCTCTTTCTCCATACAGACAGGAGGGAAAGTGACACAGAAAAACCAGCTCTGTGTTGAGATAAAGAGTTTTATTGGAAATGAGATAACACAATGCACAGTTACCTTAGCCTGTGTGCATAAAAGCACAGCAAAATGCAGAAGCAGCAGCTGAAACCAATGATGAAACAGGTACCCCACCCGAGTACACAGAAAATCCCTGCAGTGTGAAAAACCAACACCCCAAGCCCGAAAACCAGAAGGAAAGCCTCTGATGTTAGTCTCTGATCTTCCAGCCCCATGGTAGTTTACTCCAGCCAGCACTTCGTATTTGAAGCTGGCACGATGGCAGTGCAGCATTCAATAATCAGCAGCAGATTCAACTCAGTCCATGACAGGTGGTATTTATTTAAGCTGTTGTCTGTACTAAAATAAAATGTTTTTTAAAAAATGTTAGCAGTTTATCCTCAGGAGAAGCTTTTCAAAGGCATTTAAAAGAGTACTTGTCAGTGTTAGTTATCCTGAAAAATACTAATCTGTAGTTCTGTTCCAAACTTGAATATGTGCTATATCAAGCACTGGAAAACATCCTCAGACCTGCCATTTATATGTACTTGTTTGTCTTGTTGTTCAGGAAAGAGTCTTATCTGAATGTATGAAAAAAGATAGTGAGGAGTGTGTGAAATAAACAGGCGTTGTACTCCATTTTTCCTCTCGATTCATGAATTACTTTACCGAGATAAAAATTCTAGTAATAAAAACGTATAAATATTTTCCTGAAATTAAAACTTTTCTATAATAAAAAAACTGGTGATGAGTATTTTAGATGTACAGTATTATAAACTAATAGAAGTATCTCAAAAGCATGTCGTAATTTGGCCAGAAGAAATGTCAATGGGTTGAAATCACTTAAGATGCTGCCATGTAATCCTTGGACATAATGAAGGCAGATTTTCACAGGATGTTAATTAGTATGCTTATGTGTGACTAAAAGCAATTAGTATGCTTATGCGTGACTGTAAAAACTAACTCAATATTTCAATTAGGGAAATGTATTTTGTGGTTTATTTTTTTTCCCCATTACCTGTTTTAACATAGTATTTGATGTCCTTAATCTTTGAAATGAGATACTTTATCTAAAAATCTTGTTATGGATTTTTTTTAACTGAGTTTTAAAGATACAATGTTTAGTGAATGCCAAGTTCTAATTTTTCCTCCCCAAACTGTAAAGCAAATCTGTGCAAAACAGAGAAAGCTGATGGATCCCATTGGATGCTGTGTAGTATTTATATATAATCTTCATGTAATTAATTTAATTTAATTTTTTTTAACATTGAGTGGTTTATATTTTGGAATATCTGTAGTTTTTCTGCCTGCATATGTTTAATTGAACTGCAGTGCTTATATGTGTGCTTTATGAAAGTGTGTCTATGGGATCGTTAACCCTTTCCTGTGGAGGTCTGTAAAAGAAGTAGTTGTGCCGCAGCTGAAAAAGAGCCATTTGGGGAGTATGCTACAACAATAAATCCTGAATGTCCTGCCAGTTGTACGAGTCACCTTACCTGTACTGCATTAGAGACTGTGTAACAGTATAATGCTAGCAAGAGCTTTCAAAGTTAGCTCTGAAGTTGTCCATCATTGTGCCGGTGTGCTGTTCCCCGGAGAAGCAGAGACTTGCAGCCCGCTGTGTATATTTTCTGAGTACATAAGAGGTAGCCGACTTCAAAAATCTGTCATGAGTAATGTGCTTGCAGCACCCATTCTGAAGGTGCCTTTGTAATTTTAAAATTTATTTTTTAGTTTAATTGCTGTGATGTCCTCTTGTCTGAGTCAGGTGGAGCAGGATTCTGCTGAGATTGCACATGGTAAAGGGGGAACAACTGCAGCTGAAGAATATGGTGCTGATATTCCTCCATCCTTCTCTGCATAACACACTGCATGCAGAATCCTTCCTGAGACGCTGCAGAGGAGTGGTAGTTTTCTTTTTCTTTCTTGGTTGCCTGTTGTTTTTACTTAATGATAGTTTTAGTGTTACTTTCTTTGCTTGCTTAGGAGGAAAATTTTCAACTAAGCCAAATCTGAGTGAAAATTCCTTTAGATTATGGATTTTTCTTATAAGACTTGTAGAGAGAATGCCCGACTGAGCAGTATCCTGCTGGTCCCATGAATGCTGCTAAATATCAGAAGTAGATGTATGATGCTGTCAGCCTGAGCAGCAGTGGCTCAGACACTGGCTTGTGGAGGAGTGCGCTGTAATGCAACCAGGGGAGGTCTTGTCTGTCTTCTGCCCATGGGGCTGAGCAGTGAGTGCATCCTCCTTTAGGGATGCAGGACCTGCCATCAGTTGTCCAACTGCCAGCCAGATGGATGGGATTTTGTGAGCAGCTCACCATCACTCAGTAGAGAGCTCAGGTTTTGTGTCCTATGTCCAAATCACTGATCCTGTCTGTGTGATCTACTAGGAGCAGAACACAAGATGCTGTGAGCACACTCTTATGAGACATAATTTGATTCAATGTTTAATCAGAAAAACAATGTATTTATTAATAAATAGTAGTGCTAATTTGCAATGTACAGTCTATCTTGCTTTGCATTTACTGGATCAAACAAACTTGCCCGTGTGTGCTTGTACTTTGCCATTGGGAGCCTTTCTTCAAAACAAGGCGTGATGGGCTTGGTTTTAGAACAAATGTGGTGATCTATTCGTAAGTAATATTTTTTTAGTTACAGCTGCTGCCACCTTTTCTTACAAAACAAAACCAGATGTATGATGTTCTTTTTTTATGGATTTTCTGTCAAAGGTGGAAATGTGGGTTTAAATAGTAGCTCACAAAGTAAGTGTCTTTTTCTCCTGTTTCCTTTTTGTGTTTTTAATCCATCACTGTAATGGTTTCCAGTTGTGCTGGTTTGAAGCTAATTGGAAGATTTTTAATGAAAAAATATAGGCTGCGAAGAAAACGATGGTGATGTCTACATCACTCATAGGCTTGCTGAGATGTAAAAGACTAAGAACACAAAACATAGATAACACACTCGGGCTTGTAGAGTCTCAGGCTCTCTAGCTTTTTGCCTTCTCTTCTCTGCTGAATAACTTAACACTTTCCTTCTAACNATTTCTGTAAATATTCCTGTCTATTGTGTATATATCTGCTTGTATATTGTGCTAAGCTGTAAATATAGCTTCATTCCTTAACTTCCAGCCGGCTGAGTCTAGTCTGGGTGCTTTTACAAAGTGTGTGGGGGCGGGTAACTCCCAAACCACACCAGGTAAGCACTGGCTTTGTTTTCAGGAGAAGGTTAGCCTGGTGCCCACACATTTCAGCAGCCGCCTCACTTCTGGTGCCACAGAGCCCTGAGCAGCTTACAGCACTGCCCTGCCTTCCCAGAGATGCCTTTCTAAATCTTCTAGGACGCTTCACTCTTCTGGTAAGTGATGACCACCACAACTACGCAGGACCTGACTGCTCGGGGTGCCGTATGGAGAACCACGCCTTGGGAAGCCTGAGGGCTCTGTTGAGCGACGCCGCCTTAGAAACACCGTTTGCTTTGGATGTGGGTGAGAGAGGGGAAGAAATGTTACTGATGTCTGTGTATCAAGCTGTGAATTAAACACATGTCTGTTGCTTAAGGTGGAGGAGCAGCCCTGAAGGGTTCCTGAGGGGAAAGAGCCCTCGATGAAGTCCCATGGAGAGCAGAGTCTGCTGCAGGCCTGCACTTCTGTTGAAGCAATTTCTGTGCTTTCATAGAGAGTGAGGCCTGGAGGTACTCAGCCTTTGGTCATGGCTTGGTTTTGCAATCCAGTTCTTGCTGCTTCCTTTTCCTGCAGAGCCTCTTGTTTTCTTGTCAAGTTCTGATCCTGAGAGAGTGACTGGGAAATGAAGCGGAGGGCGGCAGTGAGGTTTCTGTTCTCCTTGGCTGCTGTCTTCTGAAGAAAACAGGCAAAAATATTCTCAGGCGTCCCTTTAAGTGTTTTCCTTTGCAAGTGCTGATCAATACAGTGTTGAAAAGTGAAAATTGCTGCTCTCTGTATAATCAAATGGTGCAGAATTTCTTCACAGGAAACTGGGCCTTCACAGAGTTTTGAAAGATCCAGGTTTTTTTTTTGCTCTGAGATCTTCTTGAGATCTCCTTACTTGTAGAGTAACAGCAAGACAGAGCCCAGAGTACGTATGGGATCTGCCCTTTTGTGAAACAAAGAAACATAATTCAATATGTTGACATGTCTGTGTGTGTCAATGGCTGGAAAAGCAATATAGACAGCTGCTAATAGATCCAAAGGCTTATCTCCCAGGAGACAATATTTCAACCTCCAGGTTGTTCAATTCCTCAATTACTGTTCTGGCCTGAAAAATTCAATCTTCTTCACAGCCTCACTTATTTATGGGTTGCACTGAACTGCGACCAGGGAGAGCAGAAAGCTGAAATAAATCAGCCACTGATAAAATTGTTTAAGTCTGCTTGTTGTCTGTTGATGTTTAGATCTCCATTTTAGAAGGCCTTATGCAGAGAACTGATTTTTTTTTCCCTTTTGTATTACTAATTAGTCTTTGGTGTTATTTGCTAAATACAAGACATTTTTTTTCCTTTGTTGACCTTACTGTAGCCATGGTGTTTTGAACGAGGAGCATTACTTGACAGCAGGCAGCAAGAGAGGGCAGAATAAGGATTTGTGGAGCTAGCTGATTTGGAAGACATTCTTTACATGTTTTGGTTGTATAGTTTGGTTTGAGTTGGTTGTATTTTTCCTGTTTAGGTTTTTAGTTTTGTGTTTATTGATAAAAGGACTTGCTTAACCTTTTAAAAAGTACTCAAAGAACATTTTTTTTCTCTTGTGTCTGTGTATATATATATATATGTGGCAGTAAAGTTATGTACCAAGTTAAAGAGAGTATCGACTCTAGCTCTACAACCAGTGTGATTTATTAGTGATGTTGTTATAGTGCAGAGAACTAACTCCTGAATGGAAATAGATGTGTTATTTGTAAGATGACAATACTGTGCATTCATGACCTATCAGGTGGAATCAAGGCAAGGGTCTCTGCTCAACTGTTGTTTATGGTTATACAAAGCTGCTTTCTGTAAGGCTGCACTCTGTGCAAAACTTGCTGATTAGCAGAATTGCTTTGGTGATCCACTTTGAAGTGATTACTTAGTGGAAAATCTGAAAGATTTCTTAGCACTTGGAAAATAAAAAGCTGTCAGAATTTCTCTCTTGTGTTGAAGACACCATTGGTTGCCATGTCTGTGTTTATACAAGGTGCTGCCAATGGTGATGTTTTCAGTTCTTTTAGCCTCACTGCAAAAACTGAATCTCAAAACAGAACTGCGTAAGGTGAATGGTGGAAAGACCACTGTTTAGTACAACCACCATTGTCTGCCCTTCCTAGCACTGAGCAGGTTCAGATGGCACTTTGAGTCCCCATATATTCAGGCTTTACATACTCCCTAACACAAAACTGGAGGATGCAGTAACGCAAGCTATACGGGTCTGGCTTAATTCATACAGATTGCAGACCTGTACCCATTAGTCTTCAGACTCAGCTGTGAAGACAGCTTTTTCTTCTAACAAACCTAACAAACTGATGGTGGGTTTGGAAGCCAGAAAGAACCAGCCAAGCTGGCCCCTGGGCTGCTTCTGTCTTCTCTCTTTGGTTAGTTGTGCATGAGTACAGATGGAAAGTCATTCAAGGTTAATTTGATTAGCTCTACCCAGCTTATGAAAAATCTCTGGGGAAAATCTTTCTTTTGAAGACACAGAAAACATACTGTGATCCTAATTCATGTGTGATATTTAGAAAGAAGTAGTATTTATCCTTGAGCTAGGAATGAGTTTAGAAAGCATGCTCTAATTCAGATTTCTTTAGGCCATGGCCTTGCTACTTCTTGGGATGCCTTATAGAGAGGACCCCCAGGATATCTGGGGAATACTGTGATGCTGCTTTTAAAGAACTCTGGGGGTGTGTGTGTTTTTTTTTGTTTTTTTTGTTTTTTCTTCTACATAGATCTCTACCTCCCTGTCTGGTGTTGACCTGGGAGGAGATTGTGTGCCAGATTTTGTCACTGGCACTGTTAGAAAGCTGTGATGCAAAGGTGATGGGAAGCATTCTTCACATCACTGATGCGGATTGATTAATTTTGAAAAGGAAGGATATAGGTCTCTGAAAATTGCTTTTACTGCCTGTGGAAGGCTTTGTGCAGCAAATCATACAGAGTCCAGGCTCTACTTAGAAACCTATAGCTGAAAATGCAGGAGGCATTCAATTCTGCCCCTGTACTTGGTACTGGTGAGGCCTCACCTCAAGTACTGTGTGCAGGCCTGGGCTCCTCACTGCAAGAAGAATATTGAGTTGCTGGAGCAGATCCAGAGGAGAGAGCAACAAAACTGGTGAGGGGGATGGAGGGAA
>VWYK01121082.1:0-15806 GCA_013399775.1 Semnornis frantzii
ACAGGTACAAATAAAACAAAATTTAAAAATCCAGCTGCTCAAGGGCACCAAGGAGATTAAATTGTCCTTGTGTTTTAAGGGGCTTCCATAATTGCAACATACTTTTCATATACAACACATTAATTAGTTTAGAAGCTTATTTGCCACTAAATGAAAATGCACCACTCCCAACTTTAGAAATCTGTTCTGCAGAGAAGTCTAGATACCAGGTTTAGAGTAAGATAACAGAGTAAATATAGAAGAATTTGAGCCAGTATAAAATGTGATATGTGATGATAAGATTTGGCATATTAGCATTACCAAGTGGCTTCTTTGCAGTGCTACCCAGTCCCCACACTTCGAGAATTTTCAACATTGTCCAGTGCTGGATATGTCCAGGAAGAATTTATGGCAAGAATCAATTGTCAAGACTTGAGTGAGAGGAGATCAAAAACGGAGTTGCGATTTTTCCTTTTTAAGATGATGGAAGCAGGAATTTAAGCCATGATTTGCTAAGTCACCAAGTGGCACCAGCAGACACCTCTGGAAAATTCATCTTAAGCTAAGTTCAAAGAATTTGTGGTTTTCACTCGAGCCATTTCATCTCTAATCAGATCACAGAGACTGTTTGCTCATCTTAAATAAGGATTTAACAGAAAAGTGCATTTCTGAGTTCTAGGATGTGTCTTTCTATGTGAGCTTCTACCTCTGAACAGATTCATCTCTAAAAGCAATTCTGTAGGTGTACATCTGTACCACGTGTTAAGGTTCATCAAAAATACACTAGGTAAAGAAATTTGGATATTGAGAGCTTTTAGTACACCCTGCAAGTTTATTTTATAATAATTCCAGTGCTTTGGTGTCACTGGGTTTGAATGATGGGCTGTTGAGACAATTTTTTAAGTCCTATATCCCAAAGGTAAATTCTTGAAATTTTGTCACTGTCTTGTAGCTTGAGTGTGAAATACTCCTGGGCAGCTCTGTTCAGTGCTTGCTTGAGTATAATTTTAAAACTCCTTTTTTCTTTTCACTGATTTCTGCCTACATCAGATTTATATTATTATTATTTTAGGTTTCTTTCTTGAAAACTCACTGCAGCTTCATTTAAGATGATAAAATACTATGTAAGCCACATCCTGGAAAACATGAAAATAATTTTTCACCATCTTCTACATAAAACATGCTTTCTGAGATACCAAACTTTCTACCAAATCACACTATTTCTGATCCAGAATTTCATTCCATGATATTCTAACTGTTCTCCTTGCATCAGATGTAGTTCTACACCCACTGAAATCCACTTCAGCCCTTTTCCCAATGTGATCCAGATATTTTTCACTGGGACATTCTAGGAAGTTGCACACTGTCATTCTCATAGACATGAGTATGCTTTAGAGATTTTTTTCATAATTCCTGATAGCATTGCACTTAGCAAACTGGTTTGGTACATCGATGTAAGCTATTTAACTTGCCTTCTGTTCCCCACTACAACTCATTTCTTTGCTTTTAACAAATAGACAGAATTACAACACATATGCCTGCCAAAGTTTTCACATGGTACTGTTGCCTATCATCCCATTCAGAACTATTTCTTAAAGAAACCAACACAGCGTTGGCCCCACTGGTAACCATCTACAGGATATTTCAACCAGAATGCCATGTATGCAGAATATTTTGTTTTAGCAGCAAAAATATTCACCATCTGAAATACTATCTGCTTAGTCATGCCATTAGACAGAAATACAAGTAAGGTAGTCTGCTCTCAACTGAGATTTACAAAAGTACTCATTACTTCCTTCGGAAAGAAAGGTAATAGACATTCGCAGGGAAGGGAAAAAAAGTAGGGCATCTATTGCTTCTACATGTTTAATTTTATTTGATTTACTATACTTAACTTTTTCCTTTGTTGGCAAAAACAACCTTAGCTATTGCTAATGCTGTTTGCCAGCGTCCCCATCTGCATCTTTGCTTACTTCTTGTATTTATTCTCTTAGCATTTGCTGAATTCTGCTTGCATCCTCTGAACTGTGATGGAAAATTTTCCCCTTTGTTGGGAGTGACAACTTGAAGATAATCAGGAGAATGTGAAGATACTCACATTGTGAATCCCTTTCAGGTCTGTCACATGGTCTTGATGATCACTGTCAAACATAAAGGAATGGTTGTCTCATCATTGGATACATGCTGTACACACATGCATTGTGGCTTTGTCAGTAATGCCAAATGCCCTTTTGTAGAGTTTAGATTCATCTCAGGTTGTAATATTGGCTACGCAGTTTGTTTTGAAACTGGGCACTTCCTTACCTTTCTCTCTGTAGATTTTTTTTTTTTCTTTTAAGAGTGGTTTCCACTCTTTGGAGAACAGTTTGTTTAGTCTCAGACTTGGTGCTGTATGTATTTGTTCCAACTTTCTGTCCGTCTTGTTTTCTGCTGACCTTTACTTCAATGATTATGTATATGCATGTGTGCATGGATATTTGTAATGCCTTCTATCATGCTCAAGTTCAATTTTACTACATAAAATGAGCTTTTGAGCTTTATGTCCCATTTGTTTTATTGGTATTGTAACAAGCCTGCTCATACAGGCCACATCTGAATAAAAGTAAACATCCTGTGTCTCTCAGCCTTCTATAAACCCCAGCAGATGGCTGCTACTTTTACAAACTGTGCTGAATAGGATGGCTCTCATTTCCCATGCAACTGACTTATTTCTGGAATCCAAACCCAATACACTTCTTGCAGGTGGGAACATTGATCTAACCAGAAAGTGGTTTAGCCCAAGTCAATCCTACATGGTGACTCTTCATAGCTCAGACCTTTTTGGAATGGATGTTCAGTGAGGCATACCTTATAATGCTGATCCATTCAGAACTGCAGGATAACTAATTAACAGCTTCCATATGTAGGTCCTTGATCATCAAGTCTAAGAGTGTTGATTTCCCTGCAGCAGAAGTGCACTGATGTTGTCTGTGCTTAAGCCCGCCTCTAGAATCAAGGGCACTTCAATGCCCAGGTGAATTAGCAGCAATACCAGCTTGAGAGTTGACCCTGCATGTGCTCATTTATTTTTCCTAAAAAGAGGCAACAAGGAAGCTACTTTGTCTGCAGGTCCAGGCAAGTAGCATGTAAAGTCTTCAAAACAATGGTATGTTTTGTCCTAAGGGAATGGCAGTTTGCTAGTGGGATTCAGCTGTTCTTGTTTAAAGCTTTTCTGCCCTGAATAACATGTTTGGTGGGCTCCTTGTGCCCACTTTTCATTCCACGTTAAGAGTACTGAACATGATAGGAAAAACCTTTTGAAAGGTTTTACCTTGTGTTCTCCCAAACCCAGTGTGCTAACTCTTTTTGCATGGATGATCTTCAACGGGCTACACATCTGTTCTGTTCTATTCAGAGGCTTTTAAAAAATATGCCATTTGTTTAGAAAGGAGATTTGAAGAATCAAGACATTTCTGATGTTTCTTCTCCAAATACACCGTTTATCAAAATAGCTAAGCACAAACTAGTCTAGCATCGGTTATTCTCATGTACCTTCATCAGCCAGAATTTCTCTGATTCGTGAAAGCCTAATACACAGTAGCTGTATATCATGGGATACTTTCCCCCATCATACCAATGTAGAAAGCTCCCAGTGGCTCTTGAATGCATATTTTCATTAAAGATCTAGTAGACTGGTCACACTTCAAAGCCCATAAAGTCTTTGCTATTTTTTAAATCAAAGTGATTGACATATCAAATTAATTGGGTTCATAATGCACTATTGTTAAACCAGATTTCATGGTTATTTAACATATCCATTGCATTCTGTCATTTTATCATTAACCATCCTGCCCTTCGATTCTCTATTTATCATAGAATCATAGAATGGTAAAGTTGGAAGGGACCTCAAGGATCATCTAGTTCCAACCCCCTGCCACAGGCAGGGACACCTCCCATTAGTACAGGTCACTCAAGGCCTCATCCAGCCTGCCCTTGAACACCTCCAGGGAGGGAGCAGCCACAACCTTCCTAGGCAACCTGTTCTAGTGCCTCACCACCCTCACTGTAAAGAACTTCTTCCTAACATCCAGTCTAAATCTCCCCTCTGCCAGTTTAAACCCATTGCCCCTCAGCCTGTCATTACAAGACCTTGTAAATAGTCTCTCCCCAGCCTTCCTGTAGGCCCCCTTCAGATACTGGAAGGCTACTATGAGGTCTCCTGGAAGCCTTCTCTTCTCCAGGCTGAAGAGCCCCAACTCTCTCAGTCTGTCTTCATAGCATAGCTCCTGCAGCCCTCTGAACATCTTTGTGGCCCTCCTCTGGACCTGCTCCAACAGTTCCATGTCCTTCCTGTGCTGGGAGCTCCAGAACTGCACACAGTACTCCAGGTGGGGTCTGATGAGAGCAGAGTAAATGGGCAGAATTACCTCCTTTGCCCTGCTATTTGGTCATTTCAGAGCAACCCAGGAGGCAAGAAATGTGAAACCAGAGTCTGGTTACAATGACTTCTTTTGTAACTCCCCATAATGGGAACATCCTCCTGGAGTAGTTTATCTGTGGTTAAACAGTGTACAGTCTAACTAGTTTGAGTAAGAGACAAGATTCTGTTCAGGCTGTCTCCTTCTGTTTCCTTGAAGAGACCCTCCCTAGGTGATTGTGTCCATTTTCCCATTAACAGGACTAAGTGTCATTGACTGGTGTACACAGCCAAAGAGTTTCTTGAGATGATGGGGTTTTCACAAAAGGTTGTGCTTAGAAAAATCAATATCACAGAAAAAAAAAAATCAACATTTTCCATTATATAGAGAGGAGTTTCCATTTGCTTTATTTTATCTTGTATCCCAGCCACAGACAGATGGGCACTGAAATCAGGTGGGCTACCTGATTTCATTGATCTCTGATGATAATGTAGCATATTTTGCTAATTGCAATATGCCAGTCCTTGCCTTGGTTCCTTAACCCAGAAGAAAGATTTTTAGGACTGATTGCACTGTTTTCAAATAAGCTATGAAACACAGAGTTATGTCTACATGTTGCCCTTTTTTTTTACCATACCTGTACCTCTTCAGCCTTTCCACTGAGTTCATCAAACTCAACAAAAAAGCATCTGTGAACCATTTTGCCTACTGCAGTAAGAGACGTATTTATGCATGTAGGCTTCCCTTTTCATCTGGGAAGCTGGGCAAGGATATAAGCCTATATACCACAAAACCAGCTTTTCCATCTGTGCAGATAATTGTGGCTCTGGCACAAGTGTGCTTGAGTAAAAACAGCATGAATGATATCAATGGTCAAATGAGGCATCCAAATCAGTTATCCCTCACCCAGAAAGTTGGGTTCGAGTGTAAGCCAAATCACGAGAGCATATATAATTTCTACTGATGTTTGCTATATCAAGAAGCAGTGGGCCATGCATATGGCTTTGCAAATTTTAAGTGGGAGAGAGGCTTCCTATGAAAATGTTGATTGCAATCACAGCCCAAAACACATGCTGCCAAAGCCCCTAGTGAACACACTCAGCCTCTCATCTTCTTGCTCCGTACTCATAGACAGATCCTGCATTGTATGTGTATCCTACATCTAGCTCATGGTTTTCCTCCATTAACTTGTAACTACTCTGCATGCCTTGCAGCTGGTCAGAATCTGTTCGACCCAGTCAGGGCTACATCACAGCTCAAAAGAGGGGAAGCAAAGTCAAGTGAATCAAGCCCTTGCAGAGGGCAGAAGGCTGTGTGGCTGTTAAAGAAGGTTACAGTAGGCTCACACCGTTCCAGAGAGAAATACAAATAACTCCTTAGGAGCATAAATAAAGCACATTCAGATGTGTTTAATTGTGCATGCCTGTCTGAAAATCTGGCTCATCACTCTTCTATCTCTTTCTCACTCAGGGTCACTAGTGCCTGAAAACACTGTTAGGATAAAGAAACCAAATTCCTCATGGGAGCATGACTCTGCTCCACACAGGCATTTTCCCTCCTGTCCTCTGGCATAATTTAGTATGTGACTTGAAAATTCAAAATATAAGCAAGAGAGAGGAACCAGGGCCAACAACTGCATTGCAAGCAGAATCCTCAAACCTTGCTAGTAAGTGGAAAATGCCAATCCTGAGAGATAGCACCCATTTCTCCATTTTTTTAAGCTTAACTACAACTAGTTCTTTGTAGATCTTAACTCAGGGGAAAATGAGGGCAAAAATACCATAGTCAAACACTTGTTAGACTGTAGAAACACCCCAATCAATGCCTTGCTGCACGATACACGATTTAAGAGGCAAGTTTTCCCCATCTCATAGTTCTCTTGCTGTGAATCACTTATTTGCTTTTTTCTTCTCAGGATCATTTTCCCCCATAACTTTGTTCTTCTTTAACACTTTTAAAATATAGTTATGAAATATATAGGTATGTATTTAAATACATCTTTGTTCCTGCTGTTCCCATCCATGTTACAAAAGCAAATTAAAAATCTTCAATGTGTTCATGCATCATTCCCAGGAAGAACTGTCCTCTGCCTCATCCTTTACTAGCCTCTTATTATTTCCATGTCCCAGGATACACGAAATTGCTGCAGCTTTGCAGGTTTTCCTGAAAATTGATAAATAAGGCCCCTGAACTAAACAAATGGAAAATATACCATGAGCCACATCTCAAGTGTTGCCTTTCCTTCAGTTCATTATAAAACCCAGTGAGTGCTGACTCTCTCACAGTGTGGCACTGAACAGCAGGAGACAGTGATGTTAAGGTATCTCTGGAGTAGTTGCTTAAATAATGATGTGTTTTCTTCTTTTTCCAGGTGCAGCAACTGGTTCTTCTCCACAAGGTGAAATTGGGAGGTTTGTTGCATAAGATCACACTGTCCTACATGTGGAGATTTTTTGCTAACAGTTAGGGCATTTTCCAAATTGACTGCTTCAGTAATTGCACCACTGCCTCTTTGCTCACCTGGTACTCACCAAATCCCTCCAAAATCCATTCAGAGCTGTTAAAGCTTTCGTAACATACTAAGGCAACCAAGTGAACAGAGAAGTGGCTGCAAAAGCTACTTGCTCTTTTGGCTGCTCCCTTTCTGCAGACGAGCTCATCTGCAGTTTTATCATGAAAAGTACTGGAAAAACTAAAAGACACAAAACAAAAGTGTGATTCTCTTCACTCATAGAGCTGCACCTGCAGCATGGGCCAAGTCCATGCAGTCCTAGAACAATCCAGTGTTGCTGAAGACTCAAGTGCCACTTCAGAGCAAGGTTTAGAAAGGTCAGGCTGGCATAGGCATTTTAAGAGAGATGGCATCATCTTTTGAAGTGTTTGAATATGAAGTTCAAACATTTAACCTTTCAAATTAAGGACGGCTGCGCATTTCTGGGAGTGTGGAGGGCATGATGCCTTTAAGAGAATTATTAAACTGAATTGTGATAATTTCTTAACTGGAGGGAAGAGAAGGGAAAAGAAAGTCAATACCTCTAGCAAAAGGATTTAAAGATCTGTTCTCTTACATTTTGTCAGTGAAATGAGTTTGAGGAGAAAAAAAATATTTATCAGTGCTTGCACATAATTCTGTAGTAAATGAGTAGCTGTCATTTCTCATAAAGAAAATTCAATCTTAGTATTTTCAGTGCTGTGGTCTTGCATGGGTGTAGAAACATTGCTGAAATGGTTAATTTTGGCTTCTGCCGTTGTAATGTACCTTATTTCTACTTTGAATGATGCCCAGTTTTGGCTCCCAGGCATTCATCCTGTCATTCATTGATTATTGTAATTAATAGTGTTATTATCAAATTTTATTCCTGTATACAGTCATTACCTGAAGAATCTGCAGCGCTTACAGGCTGTTGAGGCAGGGATTAGAAGCCTCTTTACAACCTTTTGTTTTCTCTCCTGTGGTTTTCTCCAGTGCTCAGGAGAGGTGAAGTACAACAGGGTCTTGTGCAGAGTGGCTATGGTGCCAGGTCTCTAGGGATCATATTTGAATGTAAGTTCCCAAAGCAGCACATAGCCCTGAGCACTTGAGCAGACACCCTACCTTGAGATGGTCCGTGCTCTACATGCACCTCAGAGGGACTATCCTATCTTTTTAATGTTACACGGGAAGTAATTCTACAAAGATTGGCTTCTATGACACACACCTGTAAACCAAAACATGCTGCTTGGGAGTTGAGGCTGTCTTTTTTTTTCTCTACATTATGACCACTGCAAGGAAAATATTGATGAGTTTAGGACTCCACTCTGTGTAGCCATCTCAGCAAATGTGTGGCAGGATTAGATACTTATATTCTTGGCTGTTAATTACTTTTACCACAAATTCTAATACATTTACGGAAGCCTCTGTTCCAAAAGAAATTTTAGGCACTGCTAAAGTCTGATTTTTATATATAATGCTGGAAGGTTTTTATCTGTAAGCAGATTTCAGCGACACACAGAGTGTATTATCTACTGTACTTGAGTTAAAGCACCAGAAATCAGGTAAATGACAATTATATGTAGAGTTCTGTCTGTTGTGTGTATTTCTACATTGCTGATGCAGGCTGTGTTGCTATGTGAACATTTCAAGTTGGCTAAGGATTCACAGCTTACAGGTATCTAATGATATAGGCACTTACTCTCCATTTCCTTATGGAGAAAGAAAAAAATGCAAAACTTCCGGAAGAATAAAACAAGTATCAAGGGAGACATCTAAATGCTAACTTTTACTCCAAACGTTTACAGTGTTGAAATTCATGACAAAGTTGTCTTATGGAGCTAATTCTAGATATGGCTCAGGCTAAGTTAACTAGGGACAGGAAGAGATTGGGAAATTCTTAGTCCCAAATGAAAAACACATTGAGGTAAGTTTCTTGTACTTAGTCTGTAAGTGTAAAATCCAGGCACTGGTACCACTACCCCACTTACAGAACACCAAAGGAGCCTTCAAAATGAGAGCATAAGTTTCACAATAAGCTAGTGTTGGGGCTTTTTTGAGTCACAAGTATTTGTGCCTCACTGTGAGAGCTTCCAGCTTGAGCTACCCACTTAAGATTTCTGGAACAACTCAGTATTTCATTTGCAACACCCCGAGCCCTGTGCAATATTGGCACTGATGAAGGTAACCAAGGTCCTTGAAATTGCACTCATACACCCCAGAATATGATTTTGTTACAAAGTATCATAATACATGAATACAGAATAAACATCACAAAGCATTTGGAGGCAGCATTTGTACAGTTTTGTGACAGAACAACAGCTGCCCTCGCTTCACCAGAGAGTGTCTCAAGAGGTGAGGTCTGCAGTTGTGTGAAGGGGTTTTCTCCCAAATGTTTTCTAAGCATGCAAGGGGGGCAGAAGCAATATGCAACTTTGATTCCCAACTACGATTTTTAGAGGGTTTTAGAGTTGATTTCATACATTTTCCATGAACATTTTCATATGCTTTTGGGAAAAATCTAAATGTGTAGCTGTGGTAGGTTGGCCTTGGCTAGAAGCCAAATGCCCACCGAGCTGCTCTATCACTCCCCTACTCAGCAGAACAAGAACAGGGAGGTAAAAATTAGGTGAAAAAAAGCCTTTTTGAGTCAAGGAAAGAGCAGTTTAAAAAAGCAAAAAGACTACACCTGGAAGCTAAGGAAAACAAAAGGTCTGCTTTCCACTTCCCATTAGTAGCCAATATCCAGCCACTCCCCAGGAAGCAGAATGCTTAGCAAGGAAAACATAGCAATAACGAATGCCCTCCAGTCTCCTCCTTTCTCTTAGTTTTTACTGCTGAGCAGACATAATCTGATAGGGAATACTGCTTTGGATAGCCTGGGCCAGCTATCCTGGCTATGTCCCCTCCAAAGATCTTGCCCACCCCAAGCCTCCCGGTGGGGGGGGGTAATGTCAGAGACAACCTTGATGCTGTGTGAGCACTGCTCAGCAGTAGCCAAAACAATATTGTGCTATCAGCACCTTTCTAGCTATCAAAGCATGGCACTGTGAGGGCTGCTACAGGGAAAATCATCCCTGTCTCAGCCGGGGCCAATACAATACTAAAAAAACCTTCAGCCTCCCATGATGGTGATGGGTGATCACAACCATTTAAGACATCCCCTGGTTTCTAAGAATGATGATTTTTAAAGGGATCGTCAGTGCCTTTAGGACTTTAAATGCAACACTATTAAAGTGTTAGTAACCAAACAGACCCACAGGAATGCTCTATGGGTTTATCGAATTTAAGTGAAACGAAACAAACTTGTTTTATCCTCTTCTTATGTTATGTACAGCTGCAAGCAAGCACAGCCTTGACTCCTGCATGCACGTCACACTATTATCCCAAGTGTGTGGTATTAAGAGCTGCAGCTATTTATAAAATCCACACAGGAACACAGCAGGAAAATTGAGTCACTGTAACAGAGGTCAGAAAGCAACAGCCTCTGTGTGGCCCATGGTCTCTTGGTTCACACCATCTTCTCTGTATCCATGTCTCAGACTCACTGTTAATGCTCTCCCCTCTGGCTTTTTAGGGACGAAAGCACACAAATAAAAACCCAACAAGACTGCTTTAGCATCACCCATGGTAAAATGCCTCCATTCAACTTTACGTTGGGGCTACTTAAGAGTAACAGCCTGCACTTATCCCTCATACCAACTCTCTGAACAGGCTTCTGCCTCTTGTGTTCAACCTGAACCACTTGCTGAGCCATGCTCTGCAATTAGAAATGCTTTGCCAGCTGCTGCAGCTGTGCGGCAGTCACACACATGCTGCCATGTCTGCTGAGCTGCCTTGAGTTTAAATCAAGCAGATCCCACTTCGGAGTTCCCCAGCTGTAAGTCACTGAACAGTGCAGAATGGGCAACTCTTGATGCTTGTGATGTGGCCTCAGAGGTGAGCAGCTGGGCAATGGGACAGAAAGCAGGACTGAGCTCTGCACTCTTTCACTAGGACAGTTCGTACCCTAGGCATGTGACACATGCAGGTGCACATTGTCAACAGGTCTGAGGGCACAGCTTGGCACAAATCCTTACTCAGAGAAGAGAAATTGAGCTAAGTGCAAACCTCAGCCTCAGACCCAGGCAGAGCTGCCTGTCTGTGCTTGTCTTCCACTAGTGCTCATTAGCAAGGAAAACAAAGTTTGTTGAACAGAGCTGGCAGGAATCCTACTGATGCGTTTGCTAAATGGATCTACAAAAATGTAAACAGAGATCACACTGCAGGGCATCATCAGAAAATAGCACGGGTGACATAGTAGCTGATTCCCGAACAGCACGTCTTCCTCCTCCTCTCCTTTTGCCTTTGACAGGGGCTGGCAGCATGATGCTGTTCCTGTTGCACACCTTATTCAGTTACACTGACTTTTCCTCCTCTCTCCACATGGTTATCCACTGGGTCCTTTGACGTCTCATCATTATACGTCACCTGCAGTAGAGTACTGCAGTCTCAACCCCAACAGAAGCATTGCTTTATCTCCAGCACATTTCGGAGCCATGTTATCTCTCTGGAGCTTTCTGCTTTAGGAAAATAGGACTCTGGGACCTTAACATCCTCTTGACATCCCTCCAGAAGCCCTTAAGTTTGCAGCTGAACCTTGATGGAGTGTACAACAGGCCACACGGGTTACACTTGTCTTACTCCTGCCTCAGTGATACACATCTAGTAGGAGTTTCAATCTCCTCTTTGTTCAACTTTCAAATGAGCATGTTCCTGCTTTCCCCTTTGCTGCTGCCCCTTGCCCTCCCCAGGACTCTAAGGAAGCAACCACCAAACCACAACTCTTTCAACAATTTTTCAAAGCCATGTGTGCATTCCCCTCCCTGCCACCCATGTTTGCAAAACCTTGACAAAAATTGAGAAGGGGCTCAGGAAAGGTTAGGGTTTTCTGGCTCTGTGACTGTGACTTGGCTAGCTGGTGTTCTCCTCTCCTTACCCCTCCTTTTCTCTTCATGTGTCGTTTATTCCCAGAACAATTGCATGCTCCGTGTGTCTCTGGGGTTCCAGACTTCAACAGAGGCTTCAAAGCTTTAAATTAACAAAACAACTTAGCTCTGTTGGTAACACAGTAAACTTCAGAAGAGGTCAGCAGCCTTGTGGAACGAGCAGCAGAGGAACGAGAGACAAGCCGGAGTTCTTAGCTCTGATCCTGTTGTGGTGCAGACTCCTTATGTGCAACTTGAGAGCTTTTAGCCTCATTTTCCCCCTCATACGGCATCCACTCCATCTTTGAGACAGTTAACAATAAGCTTTCTGGCAGGACAAATTACTGTTTATCCACACAGCAGGTACAGAGCATCTGCACAGGGAAGCCCTGGTCTCTGCTGTGCCTCCAGCCACAATGAACAAAATGAGGAGGTAGGAACATGGGTGAGGAGTAAGTCAGTGGGCACTCAGAAAAGAGTTTCTTAGGGAAGCTAAAAAGAGATGTTATTTTATATTATTCTTTAAAAGCTGATATATTTTAATGGTTTACAAGACCATTGCACTCATGAAATGTGTAACAACCATCTTGACAGAACAGAATGAATATCATATGGAAATCACCACACTTTTAGAAACCTAGATCCAGTTTGGTTCTAAAGTTTAGGACTTTAATTGCACTCCTGAGAATAACTGTAACATACCTACAAGCTGGTTTATTTTAGTTATAATGGAGATAGTGGAGGGGGGGAGTTTAAATCCTGTCTAAACTCTGGGAAAAACAATCTCTGAATGACAGAACACCATTTTCTTTCAGAAGATTAGAAACAGTTTATTATTCCAAGTATATATTCAGGCTATATTCACTTAGAGTTCCTTTAATAGCAACCACATAGAAACCTTTCTGATACGCTGGCTTCATTCATAAGTGGTTTCAAACTCCTCTATGTGTTCGAGCACTTCTCAGAGCAGCATTTCAGCTCTCAGCAGGGGTCCCTTCACACAGGTAACACAGCAGGTGGCTGCAACACTCTGCACTTTCCACTCATTTTTCAATATGCTGCATGAACCCACATGGCCCAAAACGTCAGCAAGAAAAACAGTGCTTTTAGAGCAGCCGCTCAGTAACATTCCTGCAGTTTGAGGATTAGAAACATATTTTAAAACAGTATGTTTCCTGTTTCTTTGGTGCTGTCCCAGTGCTTGTGCTGGAGAGCCAGTCAGCTGGAAATCATCCTGGTAACTGTCGTGTTCACCCTTGTCTAGAGAACACAATAGTTTGAGATCATGAGGAGCAAGGCAGGGAATAAACACAAGAGGCTCTCTGAGGTACTAGAGAACTTCAGTAACTGTCTTTCTTCTACTAAGATGACCTTGAATTGCATAGTAAATTAAATCAACTTTTTTTTAAAAAAAAAAAAAAAAAAAAAGGAAAGATGACATGAACACAGCAGGAACTGCTCTTCCTATGTCCTGTGACATTTGTGTGATTTATCCTCCCATACCTTGAATTCTGACCCAGCAGAATGCTCTGGTCTGCATCTGCATGAGCTGTCTAGAGCCAGCTGTGGCCTTTCTTCTCTGAGACTTTGTAGGAGAGTTCATTAACGTGGTACAGTGGAAACCTGTGATCAACAAAAAAAGAAAGTGCCGTAGCTTTGATTCACCCAGCACTGTGGAAAAAAACATTATAATAGAACTTCAGGGGGTTTATACAGTGCAAACAAAAGGAAGTTCATTTCCTCTGCTAGCTCACCATAGTATTATGTGCAAAAACATGCCTGGAGCTCTTGAAATACCTTTACTTACTTCTGCATCTACCAAATTTATTTATAGAGCCATCTGGAAAACGCTGGCTTTTCGTTTACGAGACATTACGGAACTTTTCGGAACCCTTTCATAAACTCATGAAAAAACACCCACACCTACAGAAATCACTGGCTAGAAGTCTCAGTGCTTCTTTTTGTTGCATCTCAGGAGTATTGACAGGACAGTTGAAACACTGTATTAATGCATAATAGGACATGGAACTGTTAGAGCGGGTCCAGAGGAGGGCCACAAAGATGATCAGAGAGCTGCAGCAGCTCTCCTAAAAGAGTTGGGGCTCTTCAGCCTGGAGAAGAGAAGGTTTCGAGGAGACCTTATTGTAGCCTTCCAGTATCTGAAGGGAGCCTATAGGAAGGCTGGGGAAGGACTATTTACAAGGTCTTGTAATGACAGGACAAGGGGCAATGGGTTTAAACTGGCAAAGGAAGGATTTAGACTGGATGTTAGGAGAAAGTTCTTTACAGTGAGGGTGGTGAGACACTGAAACAGGTTGCCCAGGGAGGTTGTGGCTGCTCCCTCCCTGGAGGGGTTCAAGGGCAAGCTGGATGAGACCTTGAGTGACCTGTACTAGTGGGAGGTGTCCCTGCCTATGGCAGGGGGTTGGAACTAGATGGTCCTTGAGGTCCCTTCCAACCTTACCATTCTATGATTCTATAAATAGGCAATTCTGCATGTGCTAACCTTACCATGTTAATAAATCTAGCAATCAGCCAAGGTGTCGAATATATCACATGTCCCTGTACAAAACCACAAATACTTCAGTTATGTCTCATCTGAATGAAGTCTTGGTGCATTCTAGCAGTTTAGAAAATAAATGGAAGCAAATTCTTAAGTGAAAAACAATAAACATTCAGGCTTATAACATCTGGAACAAGAGTTAGGTGAAAACTGGGAAGCACAAGTGATGGCAGGTGCAAAGGGAAGAGAAGCTATCGCTCACTGCACATAGCACTGTGCTAGCTCCTAACAACCAAGAGTTACAGTTCATTCACTAAGCATCCTGGCAGTAAACCACAACAGAAATGTTAATAACACTAACAGAAGTAAATAAAGATTTGGGCTTATTTTAGCGAAGAAGTTTTAACAAAGTGCCACCATTCATTCTTTGGCAAGTAGTGGGATGTCTGTGTGCCCCTATTACATTCCTTAATTGTTATCATACATTCTATTATTTGAAAGAGTAATTTGCAACTTGATAAATTCAACTCAACTATAAAAACTAATCCCAACAATCATTTTATGTTCTTAACACTCTAATACCACACACTCCTAGAAGATTACCCAAGATCTTTATTTCTACCTTGTCAATAGTATTTCTTCTGATCCATCCTATGTCTTCATTTAGCAAAATATTTATCTCTTTATAGCAAACTTTAGGTTGTGTAGTCCTGGCCTCATCTAGACTTTAATTTTTGGGGTGGAAAGCACATCCTAGTTGATCCGAGACACTGCTGTCCCTATGGGTATTGTCTTTGCTGTCCTGCCATAATGAGAAGTTTAATTGTTCCCCACTTAATGATTTAATGTTGAAATACACAGCTGCTTGGCATCTAAGTGGTTTTTTTTTTGGTAGCATAATTGTTACATTTAGATGTTCAAGTTCACTAAGCATACATTTTCTAAAGTATCATAGCAAAAGCAAATCTATATGCTGGCCAGACCCCTCTCACAGGGAGTCTGGTGCCTCCCTGGGGCCCAGGTCAGAGATGTTACCAGAAGGCTTCCTAATGTAGTGCAGCCCTTAGATTACTATCCCTTGTTGGTTATAGAGGTGGGAAATGATGAGGTTGATACCAGAGGTCTAAAAGCAATTAAAAGGGACTTGAAGGCACTGGGAAAAGTGGTTGATGGATGGGGGCTCAGGTAATCTTTTCATCAATACCCTTAGCTGCAGGTAGGAATGCTGAGAGGAACAGGAAATTATGCCTGATTAACAAGTGGCTCAGAGGCTGGTGCCACCAACAAAATGTTGTTTTTTTTAATCTTGGGGAACTTTATATGGCCCCGGGTCTGCTAGCAACAGATAGGGTACATCTGTCTCAGAGGGGGAGAAAGAACCTGACACATGAGCTGGCAGGGCTTGTTGAAAGGGCTTTGAACTAGGCTGGAAGTGGGAGAGTTAAACGCAGCAGTACTAGAGACAAACCAAAGGAGGCTAAGGGTGGTAG
>VWYK01121128.1:0-10409 GCA_013399775.1 Semnornis frantzii
AAAAGAGCCCAGCCCCAACCTCTCGACCTCCACACATTGTTACTGATCAGCATTGATGAGGTCTCCTCTCAGTCTGCTCTTCCCCAGGCTAAACAGTCCCAGGTTTCTCAGCCTTTCCTCATCAGAAAGATGTTCCAGTCCTTCATCGTCTTTGTGGCCCTCCACTGGACTACCTTCAGAGGTTCCCTGTCTTTCTTGAGCTGGGAAGCCAGAAGTGGGCACCTCACAAGGGCAGAGTAGAGGTGGAGGAGAACCTCTCTTGACCTGCTGGCTATGCTCTTCATTTGTTTCAAACTGGGTATTTGAGAACATAAAACAAAATCCCTGCTGACTGTACTGGGACAACTCTGGAAGGCTTCAGTGGGGCCAGGTGTTCATGCTGAGTCTGCACTACATCTGTGCTGCAGCACACACCATGTTGGACACACCAGCAACCTTCATTTGAGGAGCTGTAACTCAAAGCTGGAAGGAAGTGGGTATAAACCTTGGACAATTCTGGTTCAGGCAGAGGGCTGAGTGCCAGGAGCACTGAGGATTTAATTCTTGCACTAACAATGTTAGCTAAGCATAGTTTCCGTAATCCATTCTTAAGCATAAATGTAGATGTGGTTTGACACCTTGAAAAATGTGCTAGCTGGCTTTCCTCAGCTCCTTCCTGATGTGCGGATCAGGTGTAAGAGAGCCAGGAGAAGGAAGATGTTGTGGCTGTCTCTGCATGGCTGCAGTGTGTTTCCAGGGCAGTGGTGCTGCACATCTGCTACACCTCCAAAGGGCTTGAGATACTTGGGTGAAGCATGGTCCATAAAGGCAGCATGTCATCATTCTTTGAACAGCTTCCCATCTTTGTGAATGTAAACAACAGAGGACAGCCTGCATTTCTCTGGAGGGAAGTAGCCTAGCCTGAGTTCTCCATTCCTAGTTAAGAAAAACCCAAAAGGACCCAATGTGGGCTTCCTGTTGCTGGTCTATACAGGATTGTATTGTTTTTCTCTTGGATTTAGGAGCAGTTTTCCTCAGCAGCTCCATACAGTAGTAACCCAGAAGCTGCAGGCACATGTTTCATTACCTGCCCAGCAGCCAGGTGGGCCTGGTGTTCTCATCACAAAAGCAAAGCAAAAAGCAAAGTTGCTGATCAGCTTCATCACTTGAAGCAGCTGATACAGGCTCTGAAAAATGAATAGCTCTGTGGGCTGCCAGCTTTCAGGATTTGTATGGTGGAGGATTTGGAGAAGCTGTTTCCCTTGCTTGTGCAGTCCTCACTGTTGAACAGCCACTGACAGAGGCTGGAAAGAGTTCAGAATAATGCATGGAAATCTGTTATTTAAAAGACAAAAAAGATATTGTAGGAGAAGTTCAGCATCACCATTGCTGCAGGCCCCATGCAGATAGAAAAGGATACTCCTTTGTCCAAAAGCTCATTTCTTTCATGCAGATGGTGCTGTATGGATACATCTGTAGGTGTGTAGATATAAGCATAAAAATTGCTAGGTGAATAAAATCTCATCTCCTTAGCACTGTGATCATGGAAGCAAACATTGACAGGCATTTAAAGCATACAAGCTTCCAAAGAGACGTTCTGGTTTTGCTGGGACAGAATCCCAGGCCAGCCATGGTTTGCAGTTTGGAGTCAGCCAGGGCAGCTGACCTGAGCTGGCTACAGGTGCATCTCAGATCATAAATGTCCCCCCACAGTCTTAAAGAGTGAAGTTTATTGAATAGAGCTGGGTTTTCTGCTTGGGCTCTTGCTCAGTCTTTTATTGGTCCTGTGTCTAGTCTTTCTCCTGTTTCCGATGACCACCTTTCCATTTTTTTCTGATCATTATACCTTTGCTGAGCTAAGTATGACTTTATATGCTTTGTATTGGTGTTGATTTGGTTGTTTCGTTAACTCTGTTTTCATTTCAACTTATGGATCTTCTTTTCTTTCCCTAGTCCTCCTTTTCTGCTGGGAGGGGCCATTGGCTCAGAGCAACTGCTACGGTTTAGCTTCAGGTACAGGCTAAGTGTAGGCAGAAGATTAAACCACTCTTAGTTACAGAATGGCTTAAACAAATAAGCCAGAATTTGGAACTGTAGCATAGTTTCTGCTTTGAAAGGGGTAGAAGTTTGAGGAGCCTGCTGGAGTTGTTTGGGTGGGCTGTGGGTGCTTAGGTGGCTCTGAGCCCGTTAAGAAGGTACGAATTGAGAACTGACTTAAAGCTTAGGTGGAATTCTTGCCTTAGTCCAAGTATGTATTCCCTCTATCAGTTTAATAGTATGAAGTTATTTAGAAACAGGCAGTTTCCTGACATCCTTGAATGTGGTGAGGCTGGATGTAATATTCCTGTCTGGCCTGGAAGGAGAAGTCAGTCAGAAATCCTATGGACAGGTCCTGCTACATGACCGTGTCATTGCCTTGCCCAGGCTGAGAAGTTTGGCAGCCAAAGATGTGGAGCATGTCTTGATTTTGCCATGTAGGCACATTTTGGCTTCTCACATGCCAAAAGTTTGGGAGTAGGGAGGGGCTGGTTCCCAACCCATATGTGCATTGGCTGTTTCTGCCCTTTGGAAGGAGAGCTGGCTGAAGGAGAGCTGGCTGTGTGTTTGTCTGTCTGCTGGAGTTTCCTGGGAGTGGCACGGATACCTCATAGTTTCAATCTCATCTAAAATTAAGACTGATGTAGTGAGCACCATCTGAAGATAAATATTATTCTCCTTAGAGTAGCTCAAATTCTTTTTTAGTGAGAGAGTCTTTTAAAATTCTGTATTTTGAAGTGTCTTGTCTGGAGGGTTATGTTATCTGTGCAGATTTGGCCTAATGCTTTTAAAATTAAACTTCTCCAAACAGCATTTGAAATGTTCAGACTCCTTTCTTTTATAATCTGCAAAGCTCCTTTCTTGCTAGTATCTGGATGCAACTTAAATCTCCCTGCAATGGTTTGCAAAGCTATAAGCCAGCATTAATTTTACACGTTTCATATGGATTTTGTAAGCAACTTTTAAAGGAAAGCAATAAAATACTCTCTTAGGTTAAGGTCTTTAAAAAATACCTAACAAAGTAAGATGCCTGAGCGCCACTGAGCTTCCAATTCAGCCCTTGAAATTTAATCTTTACACGAGAGTGGGAATATTAAGTCTCATTAATGCATCAGTTGCATTTAAGATGCACATCTGTTCGTCTGTGTGCACAAAGAAAATATTGATGTCCAAATTCTTTCTCAGGGGCGTTTAAAATTATTTTCTACTGAACTGAGTAAGGTCATTTGGCACAGCCATGCAGGTCATCAATAATTAATCCAGACAGGCAGAGCTGAGTCTCACGGTGCTTGCAAACACCCTGTCAGACTGGATGGTTTGGCAAAGCAGGGGCAGTTCTCAGGTTTTCTCAGCAAACAGCAAATGTACATTTAACTTTTTTTTTTAGGGGGGAGGGAGGGAAGGGGAGAGAGAGATTGAAAACATCTGTGGTGTGCTTGCATTACAAACTAGATGCATCCATATGTGCAGAGCTTCTGATCTCTCAGTCCACCCACATCCAACCTGGGGGCCACTGGACTTAACAAGAATATATCGTTTGTTTCCACCATGTGCTCACAGACTGTAGTAATGCAAGAGGTAAGATTAGTTATGGTTAGCTTCAGATAAACTTCAGTTAAAAGTTAGGCCCTATTCTTTGCACCTTACCCTGGTTGTGAAAGAACTAATTCTGGGGTACGAGCTTGTCATCTGGTTCAGATAGTAGGAAGAAAAATCGTGCCTTCCAGAGCATGTTTCCTCTCCAGGCTTGTTACTTAAGAAGATGGGATGGACATGAGATGAATGCTTGCTTGTGATAGCTTAATGGTTGTTAACAGCTGTGCTGGGTGAACGATGGGACTTGATCTTAAAGGCCTTTTCTAACCTACGCAGTGATAGAGTGATTCTATGAATATGCCTTCCTTTCACCTCAGCAGGATCTGTCTGTCCTGAGGAAAAAGGTTCCGAAGAGGTTCAGGTGACCAGCCTGGGCATACCATCTTGCTTTTGGACAGACAGTGCTGGGTGATGTAGGTCTGGGCCAGTGTGACAGGAGTAACCCAGGTGATTGAGGGCTGAATGTGCACCTCTGCAGGGGCAGAAACATTTTGTTCTCTAGAGTTTAGCTGTTGCTCCAGCTGTTAGTTGGCCTAACTCTGTATGTTGCACAAATATTATCAATACATGCCCTCACTGCATGAGATGAATCAAAATGGTGCCCACAAGGTTAAGGATGACAGTAACCCACTTCCACTTGATTCTTTTCTGAGGAGTCTGATCAAGTATCTGTCATCCCAAGCACCAAGCCATACTGGCTTTTAAGCCATGATGGCTTAACCTTTGGATTCAGGGTTGAGTGGGACCACAGGAGATCCCAGCTGAGAGCACACGTGAGGCCTTCGCCATGGGCAGAGAAGACACTAGAGCCCTGTGTGGCAGAAGGAACTGTTTGAGTGTCCTCCCATCCTGATAGCAACCAGCTGTCCACAGGCCATATGTGGGGATAAATGGGCTGGGAACCAGTCCAAAACCAGGACAAGCATGTGTGTTGCTCTCTCTCCACCATAGCACTGACTTTTTAATGCCTGGCTCCTGGCAAACTGCTTTTCTTTTGCAAGATGACAGAGCTCTGCAGTTCTGACAAGGAAAATTGCTGCTCAGATGCCTCAACACCAGTGCTTTGCTTGTTTAAATATTTGTTCAACCCAGCCTGACTTTCTAGTGCATTTTTGCATGAGGGGTTTTTGGAGGAGGTGGAAGGAAGTCAGTTCTAGTAATCTCATGCTCTGGCATAATCACATGAGAGCATTTAGCCACCAGTACCCTCTGTCTCAACAGCTGCTCTCAGGGTCATGTATTCTCATCACTGTTCTGCATTTCTTAAAATGAATCTCTGAATGTCCAATCCACAGCCTGTACAAAGACTTTCAGGACTTTTCATCTCCAAAGATGGATTGAGACAGAAAATAAACGGGGATAGGTGGAGGGAAACAACTGTGTGTCTCATCTGCTTCCCCAGGCCTGGTTGGTGTGGTGCATCCTGCAGATGTGGCAGGAATTTGGATTATTTGAGGGATAACTTGTAACCGGTGTAAGTAAAGGTTATGACTGTGAAAAAAATATTGGAGAACACATTGCTGCATCAAGAGAAGCATGGCCAGCAGGGCAAGGGAGGTGATTCTCCCCCTTTGCTCTGCTCTCATCAGACCCCCACCTGGAGTACTGTGTGCACTTCTGGAGCCCCCAGCACAGGAAGGACTGAGAAGTGTTGGAGCAGGTCCAGAGGAGGGCCACAAAGATGATCAGAGGGCTGGAGCAGCTCTCCTGTGAAGACAGACTGAGAGAGCTGAGGCTCTTCAGCCTGGAGAAGAAAAGGCTTCCAGGAGACCTTATAGTAGCCTTCCAGTATCTGAAGGGGGCCTACAGGAAGGCTGGGGAGACACTATTGACAAGGTCTTGCAATGACAGGACAAGGGGCAATGGGTTTAAACTGGCAGAGGGAAGATTTAGACTGGATGTCAGGAGGAAGTTCTTTACAGTGCGGGTGGTGAGGCACTGGCACAGATTGCCCAGGGAGGTTGTGGCTGCTCCCTCCCTGGAGGTNACCCTCTCTCGAGCTTTACATACAATATCCATGGAAGCTTGACACTGCCAGTGTCTATTTTGTGATCTGTCCTGATCACTGCTCTTCCTTTTACTTCTTTATTTTGATACAGCCCTACTTCCTATCTGCAGTTACAATTGCCATTTCTAACCTCCTTTCTCTGTAGTGTGATATCCTACCCCAGATCTTGGCAACTGTCTATTTAAAAAGACCTTAGTGGAAGACCTGGTAGAGCAAACTGCAGCAGGGACGCCAAGAGCTCCCCATGCTGTTATTTTAGCCCTACCAGTACTCTCAGCATCCTCTTCTAAGTAGTTCTGTCTGGTATTGTCTCTGAGCCCATTGAGCATCACTGTGCAGCCAACTGATTAGAAACAAATTACCACAAAACTCCAATTTTCAGCACGTAAACATTTGAAGTTCACCCTGAGAAGTGCCTTGAAATTCAGGAAAACGAGGATCTGGGAAGTACTTGCTAGTATTTGCCAAGATTTTTGTTAATTTTTTAAATTTTATTTTTAAAGTAATTTATGCATAAAGGTAACTCCCTTTCCCCTCAATCTTAGTCTTTTCCTGTATGTTGAGGTACCTTGCCTGGAGAGGTGTGGCACTTAAACTGGTTTATTCTGCTCAATTAAAGCTGCAGCAGTCTAACATAAAGAGACACAATTAAGAGGGAAGCCCACAGACTTCCCTCCACGTGTCAGCAAACAATTTGGCTGTCAATTTCTACACGTTTGTGGATCCTTGAATTTAAATGAGTTGCAATTAAACACAATTAGCTGTATTTGCAGTTCTAAGTGGCAAGAGAAAGAGCAGTGGAGGTTCCTGGAGGTCTCTAACATGGGTTTGATGGGCCTGGAACTCTTGCAGGGATGCCGGCCAAGAGGAGATGGCATGGCAAGGTTGTCTGCAGCAGTGTAGAAGGCATTCTCATCTGCATGGCTTGTGGTTAGGAGCTTTCATTGATGGTGACCAGCTCTCCAAGCAAAACCAAAAGAGAGCAAAGGTGCTAGCTGCTTCATGAGGACAGAATTTCTACCCCGAGTCATGCATGGTGTCACAGGAGCTCTCCAAAATTGAGTGTTTTTAGCACAAAACTGTCTCTCCCTTTTCCAGGGAGATCTGTCCATGACTGCTCTCAAGTTTTGCTAGGAGAGGATCAGGACAGCTATTAGGAAAACCAGACAGGGTTATCAGGCATTGGAATAGACTACTCAGGGAGGTGGTGGAGTCCCCATCCCTAGAGGTGTTTCAAAGATGTATGGATGTGGTGCTTAAGAACATGGTTTAGTGGTAGTAGTGGGATTGTGAGCTGTAGGTGAGCAGTTGGACTTGATCTCAAAGGTTTCCTACAATCAATATTCTATGATTCTGTTCTATGATTCTATGACATATGGGGACCAGGTGTGGTTCCCTGAAGTTCTGGGACCTGCTCCAACAGTGGGTGCATTTAGTAGCTGTGGTGCAGGTTTGTCTCTCATTGTTACATCAGGAAACGTGCTCTACAGCCATTCATCACCTGCCCATCACTGTGCTGTCAGTCACTCTGATTTATTTGGGGTTTTGGTGCCAAGCTGATTAAATTGCACGTTTCACAAGAACAAGAGTTTCACTTGTGGCACCAAGTGAAATTACTGCATCTGTGCAAGGCAACTAGTAAAGGTGACAGTGTCTGCTTACATTCCTCATGAAGAAAATCTTGTTAAACTGTCTCACGCGTTTTACAGCTGTGGTGAGAGTCCCTGGAGAACACACCACCGGGAGAAAGGGTTTCAAACTTTTGACATCTAATTTTATGCAGCAGGAGTGTATGATGTTTAATTGAGGAGTGAGTGGGGAAGTCTGTGTGGTGACCCAGAGAGATACCTCTACACGAGGAGAGTTGGTGGGCTTGCATAAAGCTGGGAAGGTCGTCGATGGTGGGACACAAAAGTCTTGCAGATGGGGTTTGCCGAATGACTGCAGCTCCAGACGCTGGAATGTGACATCATTTGTCTTTTTCAAATTAACTTTGGTGCCTTGCTTTGGCCCTGTGTGCTGTTTTTTCTGCCCACCCCTATTTTTAAAGGACTATGCAAAAGCTAATTTTAACCTGTGATGCTAATCATGTGTTGATCAATCCCCATCTGCTCTGGTTCCCTGAAGTCAAGTTTCAGCAGGTCTCGAGTTCCAATAGATTCTGGGGCTGTTTCCATCCTAGTGGCCATGATTACCCATGTTAGCTGCCTCCTCCCCTTAGAGGCTTTTAGCTGATAAACATTTTGTCCCTGCAGTAATCCAGCTGTTTCCTTTTTTGTACTCTATATGTTTTATTGGAAATGAGCTCAAGTGAGGTGCTGAGAGTTGTTCTAACTGGTATGTGAAGTTTGACAGAATCACAGAATGCATCGAGTTGGAAGGGACCATCGAAAGTCATCTTGTCCAACTCCCCTACAGTGAGAAAGGACATCTCCAACTAGATCAGGTTGCTTTTAAGTTTGACCTTGAATGTCTCCAAGGATAGGGCCTTCATGTCTTTGGGCACCACTCTCATTGTAAAGAACTTCCTTCCTCTTTCCTAGGACAGCATGATGTGAGGCTGTGGTGCTCAGACACCCTCTCCTTGCTGTTTCCCAGCTTGGCAGCACACCTTCAGCACTCAGCCACGTGTTTTTCTTCACAGATGTTCTGCAACTCCAATTCCCTTTGCGTAATGGTTCCCTGTGACATTGACATTCGCAACCAGTTGCCAGCAGCATCCATTGTCCACCTTGACCCACAGACTAAACCTGGAATCCCAACTGGTGTTGGAAAGAAAAAGGTTAACTCAATGTCTGTGCTTTTTAGGACATCTTTGTATGCTGTCCCTAGCAATGTGCTCTTCTGCATGTACTTGCTTAAAAAACTTCCAGTAGTTCCTGCAAAGGATGATGCAAACCAATGTAAATCCCTTCATCCCTCACAGAGTGTCACCTGCAGCTGGGTGAACTATCACAGAAAATGGTCTAGCAGGTTAGGGTAGTTTGAGGCCATTGCTAATAGCCAGCCCTAGGTTTGGAATGTAGCTTGTCAGAAAGAACATATCCAAGTGGGAGTCTGACTCAGACAGTAAGTGAACTTTCTTATTCTTGTAGAATCTGATTTTTTTGTTTATTTGGGTTTTGTTTTTGTTTTGTTTTGTTTTGTCCTCCACCAGGAGGAAGCTGCTGCTTTCTGCTGGTCAGTAATCCTGATACCATGCTGGAACTTCTCTTACCAAGTGAAGAGTTAAAATTGCAGTCAATTTTCTGCAGCATCCTGCTGCTTCCTTGATGTCTCAGGCTGAAGCATTGATCTGAACTAACCAGTTTAGTATGGGTGGAGGATCTGGCTCAGAGCACACAGGGCTATAGATAGCTGCTCAGTTTCTGCAGCAGTGACAGTGATAAATGGTCCCTGGGTGAAGAGGATGTTTAGTCATCTCCTGAGGATGGTTTGATGGACGTGAGTAACTACCAAGGCTCAAGACCTCTGTCTATGCTAAAGACACTTCATATCTCTAATGTATTGTACAGTACAGATCATTTGGGGTGGCTTTTTCTAGTGAAGGGCATATTCTTCCAAGAGACAACACAGAAATGAAGTGCACATTTCATGGCTATCACGGCCATCTTGGACTGGAAGATGTTCCTTGTGTAGACATCCAGGCTGTGGTGCTCAGCAACTCTAAGGAGCCCTGTTTTGCTGGAAAGAGAATCTCCAAAGGCTGCAGTGGATTTTTTACAAGTGAGTTTGTGCTCCAGCCAAGACTGCTGACAGCTCAATATTCAGCTACAGGATACAATTTTCTGTCATTTTGATTTATGATCTTCTCTGTAGCCAGAGTCCCATGTGGGAAAAAAACAAAGCAGAAGGAGTCTGTCTTAAAGTTAGCTGAATGCAATTTTATTCCTTAACCGACCTAGCAAATTAAAGATATTTTTAGGGGGGGTTATTTCTGGAGTGTGGAAGAGAAAAGTACTAAAAAATGACCTCCACTGTCAGTTTTGGGACCTGTCTGCCATTGTGCAGTGCAGAAGAGGTCATGGTCACAAAAGAGAAGCCAAGCTGAAACCACAGCAGCAACATCTGTTCTTGGTTGAAGCTTCCACCTGCACCCAATTGCCCTATCCACAGAGGCTCTGATGGACAGAAGCAACGCTCAGGACAATGGGGGGCTGAGCTCCAGAGCAGTGCTTCACTGAAGAGTATCTTAAAAGTTCTAATAAACAGGGATTTTGCCTGGGAAACATCCCAAATCCTCTGGAGGAGAGGCTGGTGTAGAACCATGGGCTCTGCTCCCTTTGGTCAGCAGAAGAAAACTTCATCTTCCAGCATCTTGGGTTTGCTTGGAGGTTTTACGGTGGACCTCTTTTCTGCCTCACTTCTGACACCCAGACTTGGGCCCCTGGATTGTTTGCTACATTTGGAGTGTTGGTCCTTGGCATTAGTGTTTGGGGGTTACTGCTGGCAACTTCCTTTCAACGAATGCTTAAAATGCTTAAACACTGACCTGGGGGTGGGAAAAGCATCACTTGGCTATTTGTGTGCAGTTGTGCAAGTTACAAAGCATTCTGCAAGGCAAAGAAAGAGGCCACATGAAACAGCTTTTGGAGTGGCACTGATGAGAAGGTGGCATGGCCCTGGGAGAAGGCAAGAAAGCAGGGAAATTTGTTTTGTGCCAGTTCTCTACTTCCCTAGAATTCAGGCAGTTTTATTTATTTCATTCCCGCCCCCACCTGGCAGCAGTGAGCATATTGGTCATCTAACATCATAGAATTATAGACTGCATTGGGTTGGAAGAGGCCCT